>SJJU01015647.1:0-29373 GCA_012932125.1 Conopomorpha cramerella
TTCGAGTCCGGCTACTGGACGTGTACCAATGGGACTCTTTTTCAGAGCCTATGTACGCAACGCAACGCTCGTACGGTGAAGGACAAAATCGTGATGAAACCCGCACACCACAAGGTGTGTGAACCCTATAACGGCGATGGGCTCACCCCCTGGCACGTTGGGTTAAATACGCTTGGTGAACCGTGGGTATTTGCTTTAGCAAGTGCCTCTGCCTACCCCTCTTTGGGATTAAAGGCGTGAAGTGTATTTATTTTTTATTTTTTCATGGCGCTAGTTTCGTTTTAACCAAAACCGTATCCTTGATTAATTGTTTATCCTTAGAAGTTCATGTGAAAAATTGCATCACTTTCATTGGTTAGTACGGGTCAAGAATTGAGTTGGACTTGATTATTGACTCATGTGGGGTCGGCGCAACACGTTTCCTTTCGTCATTCATCTCTGTCGATCGTCATCTCTGCAGTTACACCTTTCACACACATGTCATTTTTCACACTGTCCCATTTTTCATACCTTCTTTGGTCTTAGAAATCGTAATCTTCGACTACTAAATAGGTATATTCTATGCTATCTGACCTTTTTAACAGTAGCGCAGGCGTAGTAAATGCTGACAAATTCTACTGTTCCTTATCATGCACAATGTACAGTATGTATAATGAACAAGATGATTCAAGACCCACAATAGGGCGTTATCCTTCTGTAATTTTTTTTTCTTGAACCCGTTTTTGTGTGCCACTGCTGGGCAAAGGCCTCCCTCTGTTTCCTCCACTCCTCTCGATTTTGAGCCACCTGTTGCCACCCCATATTTGTCTAGGTAATATGATAAAATCGAAAATCGCGAGGTTCCTCCACTATAGTCGGATATATCCATATGTATACAATGAACACAGCAAATTACTACTAAAGAACTTTCACACTGGCTATTGAAACATCGATCCTTAGTTTTGTTTCGTTCCATTATTTTTTCTGGATAGTACAGCAATAGTAGCTTGGTGTTTCGACACGGTTCGTCTTCCGCCATTAAAACGAATAAAGTGTCAAGAAGCGAATGATAGTTTCCTTGTGATTTCAACCGCACTTCGAAGTCGGTCCAATCAAAGATCAAACAGAAATTTCCCATGTGGCGACTTATCACCTCAGTAATCTAAACCACATCTAGATACTTCACACTTTCGGAGACACTAAAAACAAAGAGTTGTATTGTCATCTCGTCGACAGACGACACTTTTCCACGAAAGGTTTTATATCTTTATAAAAGATCAACAACACATACGACTATTAGCCGTGTGGTGACGGCGAATAGAATACATGTGTCACCACCCCAGCCCAACTTTTCCCGTCATCGGGGTCGTAAGAGGACGGGCAGCAGCGCTCTCTGTGAGTTAAACCACAACACCACTGCGATCGCCAACCCGCCTGCCAAGCGTGGCGATTACTGGCATTTCACCCCAAATGACGGATCTCATTGGGGGAGGCCCCTGTCCAGCAGTGGACGTTATGTGGCTGATGGTGATGATGATGATAACATACGACTATAGCAACTACCTGGTAATCTCTAGTTGCCTCCGCGTCAATGTCAGCCGCCGACGCCAAGTCTTGCATCTTCTTCTTGGAGTTCATGTCTCGGCGCAGGAGGACGGCGAACACAACACTGCCGACCACAAGCACCAGGAGACTGCCCAATAGTGCAAGGAACACCGGCAGCTCCAGCCCAAACATCTGGGCGAAGCCCACGCCTTTGTAACGGACGATTGGTAACTTGCTCTGCGGATACATATTGGTACACTGTAGTGAGGTGTAATCGTGTAAGGGGTAACTATGACATTGTTATACTCAATGATCAAATTAAACATTTCTCAAAGTTTAAAGTTATGCCATGTATAACTTGAAAGAAAATCGTTCATTAGCTATTCAGTTCAGCAGCTAAGCCATTCGGCAATGTATGACAGATGTAACGTAGTGAGCATTAAATGAACTATTTTCCAAAATAGATGAAATTTACTTTTGAAAATAGATGAAATTTACTTTTGGAAAATAGTTCATTTAATGTTACAGTTTGTACGTAAAACTGGAATTACAGTATGTTCCCTTGTTTTTCTTTTTTTTTTTTTGTAGTTTGTTTTAGGGTTTTTAGAATACTGTGGTGTATTTAAATAATTATATAATATAATTAATAGAGTATATAATATTATATAATTTACTCACCCTGTCGCCTACTCCAGTAGACATGACTTGTGCTCCAGTTACTCTATGAATTTCATCTTTGATGTCCTCTGAAACGGAGATACGGGTAAATTCATTTCACAAGCAAGCAATAGAAGTAGAGAAGAAGTCGGAACAGAATTAAATAGTTTAGATTCAAGCACGGATAGATGGCAGCACATGGATGGTGCAAGCAATTTTACGTTTTATACACATGATATATAATATTATTTCGAAAACATTTCCTTACCAACATTCTTAGCAACGTCAGCTGCAGTCATTCCTTTACTGTTCTTTTCAACTTTGAATGTCACTTCTCCGGTATCCACACTGAAATATAATGTAAAAAAAAACTAATGAAGAAGTCATGTAGAAAATGCACATAGTTTTTAATCTGGACTACCTACTTTTAATAGTACTTGCTAAGCAAATGGTTCGCCAAACGTATTCATCCAACATGATAAATGGCGAACAAATCGCCAGGATTCACAGACCCCAGGGTATTCAGTTCATCACTATGTTTTCCTTCACCGTAAAAGCGTTGCGTCGCTCGTTATAACTATATTATTTCATTTGCTAGACATTTTAAAGCGGAATATGGAATATGGGCTGGCAAGATTTGTGCGACAAACATGACCACACTTTCATTCGACATGTGCAAACAAAACGCCTGCCCCCTTGGAAAAGTGTTCCAAAAAAGAAATTACAAGCTATAAAACGAGCTGCGATTCCTTGAAATAAGCATAACCACACTACCACCGCGTGATAAAATAACCCAGCACAACAAAGTATTTATTATATGTTGCGTTTTGCTTGACCCAAATGATAATCATTCTTCTTCTTCTTCTTGTTTCACGTTCTGTTGTAGAAAGTTATCTTTCGGAACGTCATTGCAGTAATAAGACCAAACCGTGGCTCAGTAATCATAAAAAAAGTGTAACCATAAACGCATAATGTTCACTCACCGTGGATTTATAAACGTCCCTTTATCCAAACCCAGCAGTTCTTCAACGCGCTTTATGAATTCTGTGCCTTTTCCCCAATCAGTGGCATACCTACAACAAGTTAGCGAAGTTAACAGCTTTCTTAGATGGTAATAGAAAGCTCTACCTTATACTAGAACTTTAATGCTTTGCGTTTTGCGAATACTTATAAAAGTTGCAACTTTTCCTTGGTTTTGAAAGTCAAAAGGAACCGATATTTTTGAAAATTGCAGACAGATTTGAAGCAGGTATCTGTGTCAATCTGGGACACAGGGTGGTTTTATATACTTTCCTATGTATATGTTTAATTTTCACGTATTGACATTACATTCAATGTTAATACCGGGTATCACAGAGCGAATGAATGTTCTAAATATATAAAAGGAGAAGATAACTGACTGACAATCAACATACAACTTACAAACGTAGGAATTTGATATTCGGCAGGGACTCAGCTAAGGTACCATAGGGGTGCACTAAGGAATTCCCAAAATTACCAGGGGAAAAGGAGTTATCGGGAAAATCCGTTTGTATGAAAAGCCTAAACCGAAGAAGTTAGAGGCTTGAAATTCGGCTTGTACTTGCAGGTACTTCAGGGCATTCAAAGCTTAAATACGTCAGGATTTAGAAAAAAACAACCCACGGGAACAGGAATAACATATATGGACAAAACAACGTTCGTCACCAAGTCAAAGATAGGCTTCAGCGCGCCGTGATTCCGTGATATAAACATTAACTCCTATAAAAAATAAAATAAATACACTTCACGCCTTTTAATCCCAAAGTGGGGTAGGCAGAGGCACTTGCTATGCAAGTGCCCACGGTTCACCAAGCGTATTTAACCCAACGTGACAGGGGGTGAGCCCATCGACGTTACAGGGTTCACACACCTTGTGGAGTGCGGGTTTCATCACGATGTTGCCCTTCACCGTACGAGCGTTGCGTTGCGTACATAGGCTCTGAAAAAGAGTCCCAATGGTACACGTCCAGTAGCCGGACTCGAACCAGCGACCTCCCGGTTGCAAGCCAAGTATCCGACCAACTGGACCACAGACGCTATTTAAACTTTATTTATTTAACTCCTTACAATCATAATTAAAGTTATACTTAGTGTAACATACGCACTGTTTAGTGTAGACTTTAAGTAAATGTCAATTGATAGAAAAGGACAAAACACTGTGTAAGCCGTGTACAACTTTTTCTATAAAGGCTAAAATATGTATGTTAATGTATTTTACGTAGTTAAGTATCTTACCCGTTTTTAAATGTAATATAGGCGTATGAAGGATCATGATTGTAATCATTATGGTCGTGGTTTATACCACCTTTAGAATTGGCCAGTTTCTCCAAATGATCTGAAAAAGACAGAACACACTTCACTTTCGATTTCAACTTTAACATCGAAGCGTAGATTAGGTACATCGAGATTGAAAAGTCATGCGTTTTTGCCAATTGCCTTATTTGCCAAGAAAAAAAAATGGATAGAGCTGTGATTGAAAAAAAGTTCAAGTGACACCAGTTTGTCATGGCTTTATTTGAAACGAATTAACTTGTGTATACGTTTGTGTGATAAAGAGTAAATAGATAATGGATGAAATCATAATCAAGATTGGTCGACGGAGTCTGCTCTACCAGTGTACTCCGACTATAAAACAATGCCTCTTGTCAATGTATACTGTCTCTGCCTACCACTTTGAACACATTGCCCACACAGTATGAAAAATGACACATGTAATAGGACGGGTTTTCAGCTCCATCACGTGACCACGGCCATTGTAACTGTGTCGAAACGTCGAGCAGACAACAAAGTTCAGCTGAATGAAATTAATCAAGCATTCAAGCCCGGTTTAAACTTAAAAAAAATATTTGAAGAGTAAGCAGCGCCTCTGGTGAGTGCATGGCGCAACTACTTTTCATACTTTACGGGCTAACATTCAAACAGACATTGTTTTATGTTTGGAGTACTAAAGGTATTACTGTCATTCAAGTAGAAGTCTTGCCGTTTATATTAGATGGTATTGACTACCGTTATGATAAGTGAGATCTCGCGAGAGAGAGAGAGAGAGAGAGGTAGAATCAGTGTTGGACAAATAAATACCTATTCTTTCTTTGTGATGAAAAAAAGAAATGGGAAGCTCAGCGAACTGTCAGTGTGACAATTTTAGTATACAATTCTAGAACACTACCACGTACCTCAGACCAAAAACAACTACACTTGCAATCCGAAACTGACGTAATAAAACGAGACAACAATATGGGTGACATGAAGAAGTCTGACTGTTTGTCAGAGATAATATTTTCCGTCCCGTACTGCGTACCAGGGTATTTCTGGATCCAAACTGTCAAATTGGCAGTAAAAGTGGCAGTTTGGATCTAGAAGTACATCGAATTTAATACATTTTGGTGGGAAAGAGACAGACTGAAGGTGGTATGCGGCTTGCAAGTCTAGTTGAGTTTGGTCTGAGCCATGTACACTTTTTTAAAGACATTACTTTTTTCTTTCATAAATTTTCCATTTTGTAGATACATTTCCCTCTTTCATCTCAACTGGCTTTACATCTCAGCTCCCTGTTATAAACTACAGCTCCTCGTAAATATAAAATTTTACGTTACAATGCTTATACAAGCTATATAATATACTTCTCTTAGTTTTTAATATTAAGTAGGTCGAAACTAGAAATAAAAACTTTTTGGAATGATTATGTGCAATCGAACACTTACCTATGAAAGAGCAACGATATAATGGGGAATTTTCTTTGACTTTTTCTGACAGATTTTCCGGGCGTAGCACTGTCATTACTGTCATACTTTCCTAACCAAAAGTATCTCTATCTGTCAGAAAAACGTCAAAGAAAACTCCCCATCAGACTGGGTGAAATAGAGCTTTGTGTAAACCGTAAGGTCATCATACATACGTATTTTTACTACTGCGGAGACAGCATATCATTTTATTTATTTCACACCATAAACATAATGGTAACGTGCAAGAATGTCTTTGTGATGTTTCATTTAACGTTTCCGATTAACAAAAAAAAAGATTTAGCAAAGGAAACGAATTTAACGAAACATGTGAGCCCTATTGAGAGCACAAATTAACGCTCGGTCCATATTTTTTTCTCGGCTTATTCCGTGCTAGTATTCATCTATCATTATCGTAGACAACTAAATAAGCCAAGGTAAGGTAACACATATAGACACCTGTCAATCATCCCGACATTCAACACCCATTGCGACATGCCAAATAAAAACAATTGCTTTAAAAAAACGTGACTGGTGTACGGTGACAGTAAAGTGGACATAGTATATATTGACGTATGGCAAATGGGCCGAAAGCCCGATTCCAAACATAAGTAAAAAAAAAGTGGGTAGAGGCGACATTTAGTGCGGTAACTGTACAAGGAGGTGCGTTAAGAAAAATATGGTATCATCATCATTAAAACTGAGGGCACATTGATTTCTCTAGAACATTATCGTAGTCCATCATTCCCGCAGTGACACTAACCTGTCACATTTTTGTTGAAGTAAAACTTTAGGACCTTAGCATCGAGACGCGGTCCGGGCTTTTTAACGTCTTTCCGTTCCCTACGCTTAAAGCTCCATTCGTTATACAATGTCGATAATCCTCGCAAGCCTTTGCGATATGGGTTGGTACTTTCACCTGAAACATCGCTTTCACATAATAGATAGATACTTTACCTACGTGTGTTAACCTGAGTGACAACACAAAGTTACAAAATTACATCATACTGTCAATGCTCGAAAGGAATTCGATAAAGCGTATTATATATCGAATACTGGCAATGTGAATGGAATGCTGCAATGAATGCAAATAAATTTAAAAAGCAAACAATGTGAGGTGCAACATTGTTCATACCGTCTTGTACTTTGAGTGGACCTCCTTCGGCAAACATGTCGGGCCCTTGCGACTTCAGTTTAGACTCGATTAACTTCCAATAGTCTCGCACGTAATCCATGTTCTCTATATTCTTAATCGCGTACTGGTCTAAAGCTCCGGGTGTTTCTGAAAAAAAAAATATAATTATTGTTTACTGTGTAAAGGATTTGTAAGTTTTTACCTTCATTAAGTTCTTTAAATTAAATATATTTATTATATTAAATAATATTTTTAGTGCTACAACAGCACTTTTAAGTTCTTTAAATTAAATATATTTATTATATTAAATAATATTTTTAGTGCTACAACAGCACTAAAAATATTATTTAATGGGGAATTTTCTTTGACGATTTTCTGACAGAATTTCGGGCGGATTTTAAAACTTTGTTTGGAAAGTATGACAGTAATGCCAGTTCTCCGCCCGAAAATCTGTCGGAAAAACGTCAAAGAAAATTCCCCATTGTATAACTAACGCCATCTATACCAATTCTTACGATACTAAAAAAACGTAATTTAATCAGCATACCGAACTCGCCACCTATATATCACGTTGGGGGTAACTCGCGATCAATAACATTGGCATTTGTGCAATGGCGTGTGTTGGCAGTGCTTGGGAGAAAATATAATACGAAATAATAGGTAGAAAGAGAGAATGGCCCAAGGAAAGCCGGCTTCACTATGGGCTCACAAAACGTCACTTAACCAAAGGTTTAATTGATCAGTTCAGCTGTGTAATGCGGATAATTCGTGTAACCAAACCCTAGAGAGAAGGTAATAAAATAAAAGGGGATTTCCACGTTTAATTAGTTACAACACTTGTCTAATAAAATAATTTTGAATTTTGAATAAAAACAGCCACGATTCTGCAAGTAGCTACCTTTCAAATGAGTGGGATCTATTTCGCCGCTCCCGCCGTCTCCGTTCAAACTCTCAAAGTTATCTTCGTCGAAATATATCCTCGGCTCAGGTATCTCATTGTCCGGGTTCTCGTATTCGAATGGGAAACTTTTCTCCGCGAAACTCTGCTTATAGTTCTCCAACGCTTTGGTGCGTATTTCGGCGTCTAACGGCGAAAATCTGTTTGTCGTGATGTACTCAGCCGTATAAGGTGGTATGTGTTTGATCTTGTGCTTACGGAAGTGCGCTCCAAGCCTTTCCTCGTCTGCTTCTTCAGTGTCAATGGGTAGAGATTTCTTTTCGTTGTGTTTGGTCGGTGCCTTGGCGAGTTCTTCGGCTTGCAGGCGCTCGCGGAACCCCCCGAAGGGCACCACCACAGGTATGTCGTCGTCGTTTTTCATTAGAACTAAGTCGTGTATTTTGTCGTCTGTATCTGCCATGTATACTGGAACTGAAAGCATGTATAGTTGAATTAACTATGTATGTATGAATTGGTAACAACAAAATAAAACTATTTGGCGTCATTTTACCTAATATACTACAAATGTTGAACTGTTGATGTAGTACTGTCCCGATTTTATTTTTCAACTGACGTATTAGTTAAGATAAAAAATGTATCATTACATTAACTTCATTCCTAATCGTAAATAATATTTTACTTCGGAGACGTTTACTTTTGTTTTTAAAGTCATAAATTAAGTTCATCAAGCTTACTGTTATGCTACTGTATATCTGTATGTTATAGCACTTACAACGATGAAATAACGAAATTTTGACTTTGACATTATTTTTATTTTATAAATTCCACTTCATAAAATACCACATTGATTCTTTATATTAACACTTTTGCTGACACTTGACTAAAGAAGTTTTATTGTAGCGAAAGTGTTAACAACAATGATTCTTTTTATTTAGCCTGTTTTGTTTCCCACTGCCGGGTAAAGGCGTCCCCTCAGGACTTCCACTCCTCTATATTATGAGCCACCTCCTGCCACACCGGTAGTCGATCCAGGTCATCCCGTTGAAATACGTCAAGAGCTACATACAGTGATGGCTACCAACCTGAACGCAAGTACTAAAATTCAACAATTCCTTACCCTTTGGTTCCAATTCGTCAATAATGGGTTCGTCATCGGGCACCAGCGGCGGGTTGTACACTTCGTCCGCGAAGTCCGACTCCGATAGGGCAGAGTTCGGCGTGAAACGAATATAGGCCGTTTCTTCTGGTTCCACCTGTTTATGTAAAAGTATTTAGTATGTAATATATAATTTTGATGGTCCCAATTAAAAACGTCGGTAGTGCAATTTTAGGAATATGTAATACCGATGACCGTTGGGGAAAACGAGTTCGCGAGTGGAGACCGCGTCTCGGCTAACGTAGTGTAGGACGCCCTCAGGCAAGGTTGACTGATGATCTACGCAAGATGGCTGGCAGAAGCTGGATGCGAGAAGCCGAAATGTCAGCAGTGGACAAGTATGGGCTGATGGTGTACTTTCTACATCGTTAGATTAAGATCTATTTATTTATTTATTTGCTATAATGCACATACAATACGTACATAGCCCTGTTAGGGCACTGCAAAATTCTATGTAATATTTGAAGTATGTAACACAAGTAGTTTAGTTTTAATATCCAAAACTATCTTCTTTCCTAACATGTTCTGTTTTGTAGATCCGACTTTCTTAATAGGCACCATCGATTTATATACAGGGTGGCGGTGGGAAAGCCTGTTTTACATTGTTGTAACAGGGTACTTGACACCATACGTTCGCATTGACCCGACACATGTTTTGAAACATCACGTTTTATGCATTCGAACCCGCGAGGAGTGATATAGACGTAGGTACTAAGTGTAAAAGAACCCCGAGCAATGGTCTTAGAAACCTTGTTGGGCTCGTCAATATGAACAACTTTTACTAGAACAAAAAACATCCTCTCCATACAAAATAGACGATTTTCAGACTCGGGACATGACATTTTGCATGGAGACAAAAAATAATAATTTCAGACCATTGGACCTCGGGGCCCTTTTATACTTAGTATAAGTAGTTGCTTTATAACATGATTGGGTCGATGTGAACGTAGGGTTCGGGGAATGACTGACTACTTTGGATACGTACTTCATGGTTATCCACGTTGGAATCTTCAGATGAAAGTTTTGGATCGGCGAAGTGATCACATATCCTCGTGTTGACATGTTCCAGGTCGCTGAAGAAAAAAACGTAAGAATATATTTTTTACCATTTATTTAAACCTCTGTATAAAGTTATATGTAAATTAGTTGCAGAGTTTAAGTGTCAATTAGCTTTGTTTTGGAAGATCCGCTGCCTAAATTATTACTATTAAAAAAACAACAACATAATAAACATACCATGTTGATTCTTACTTCTTACTTTTATGCTGCTCGTAAAAATATTTTTTTTGATCCGAGATATTCCCACCCACTTTCTCACCACAGGATCTACAGCGGCATCCAGAATAGACCAGGGGCCTCAGTCTACTACAATGTCGTAGTTGCATCGCTCTGGCATGGTAGCGGCAAATGATATGCATTGCTGATTTCGTTACTTTTATTTCATTGTCGTCTTAGTACAGCTGCGATGCACATCGTTTTCCGCTACTATGCCAAAGCGATGAAACTACGAGATTGTAGCAGACCTGATCCCCAGAGGGCAATCAACGACGACTGGGCTAGATGTTTTTTTTTTAAACACAGTGAACAAGCCTATGACCACCATCCTGCCTAATGTTAAGCAGCGACGTGACCTATTATTAGGTCGGGTAGCCAGGGGCGGTACGTCCATAGAAGCAAATAAGCTCTGCATACCCTGGCAAATTGACTAAAAGAATTAGCGTAGTTAGGTATCTATAACACATTTAGTCGTCACGTAGGTACTGTAAATTAGGCAATTTATCAAGAACAGACTTTCGGTTATTTAAAATGTGTATCGAAAACACAAATTCGCTCTAGACCAATCAAAACATTAATCTCTCATTAATCTATTCTTCCGCGTGTCAACGAAAACAAATTCGTGCAATGTTGCCTCATCGTTCCATCGATAGGTAACACAAATTTCGCCTCAACCAATCAAAACATAGTATTTAGCGCATCAACGAAAACAAATTCATGGGACGTTGCCGCTTCGTTGCATCGTCTAGCCCGGGGAAGCTGCTAGACCTCAAGCTTCCTATTTTTTCTCTTTCTCTGTATACATCCCTTTCACCTCGGTCTATTCGCGCGGAGCGTTACTATGAAAAATATGGACAAATTCACGCCACAGCGTAAGCGCAGCTTCTTCCGCGTTTTTTCATACATTATTGGAATAATAAGGGCTAGAATGCTATGACAGTGCGTAAATATGTGCGACAGAGAAAGAGTGTGCGAGAGGTGCCGGCCATGTTGACATATTGCAAGTATTGTTTATTTATAATGGAGTATGCATTGTTTTAGGTTATGTTGTACGTTCATTCGCGCCTTTATTTTATTAGAATAATTAAATTAGACAAAAATGGAGACTAAGGTGTGAAAGTGATGTGTGTAAAAGTGTTTGTTTACAAATGTGGGTCGATTCTCTGAACTAAATATGAGTGAAAAGTGCAGAGTCGCGGACGAATTTCGCCGGGATTGTTTTTATTTGAACTTGGAGCAAACACAAGGTATTATGAGGGAGTTTCTTGTTTTTTAGTGTATTTACTTAGTTAGGCAGAATAAGGTTATTATGTAGTGCTTTGGGAAGAGGAAGGCATCCACATTCCACACCGATCTGTTCAGTTCTGTTTCTGGCATACAGCGCCTGAATCAGCTGCTTAGCAAAATTTTGGGACGTAACGTAATTAGATATTAATTTTGCTAAACTAGTGATTGATGTTGTGATCTTCTATTGAAATGTTTTGTAGTCTGGCACAAAATTGGTACCTACTTAATGTTATTTTAGTGTCGTATGTACCTACTCATAGGAGACAGCTTACCCTGATGAAAATTTCACGGCCCGCCACTGCGGGTAGCCAACATACTAAGGTAGGCAGTGTCTTTTTGCCTATATGGTGTGTACGTCACTGTTCATTAGGTACCTATTAACCGGTGACTTCAAGACCAGATCACAGGGGGGACTATTTTGAGTTAGTTTTGGTGACAATGAGTATTTTACTCACAGTTTCTCTTTCAGCGTGTAGAGCATGGCTTGCAGCACGCACTGGGTGTAGGCGTGATCCCAGCGGTAGCCGCGCGCCACCAGCTTCTGCAGCTCCGTCTCGAACCACTTCAGCTGATCGTTTGTCATGTCATATCTGGTAAGCAAAACAATATGAACATCAAATGTCATTGTCGGCAATGTATTACCTAATAATAATGTATAACCTTACTTTATTTATCACACTATGAACATGTATTTGATAACAAGTAGGTTCTTCTCTACGCGCTACGGACAACAGAGACGGGAGAATTCATGTAAAGTACATTTTCATTTTACCATTTCCTACCTGGTTTCTAAACCACAAAACGCAGCAGTGTATAGAACAGCGTACCTACTTAACTAGAACACATTCCAATAGAACGTTTGGATGCGGGAATCAAACCGTAATCTCCCTCTTGGTCTCAAATCAGAGAGTTAATTTTACTTTTTATATTAACCTATATAGAAAAATTCACAGTACACAATATAATCCAGCAAAAAGCGTAAAAAAAACCGTTTCAACGCTTTTCATGTGAAATAAAAGTTACGATACCCACAACAACGATACGACGTGACATTCTAAAGTAATCTCGTTAAAAAAACAGTACCTAAATGAAAGTATAATAACGCTTTTATGCTGACGGTCAGGGATACAGCAACAGATCTTGCGTTTTCAACTCTACGACTCACGAAATAACGCATAACATGGGATGGGACTGACATAAAACACATCTGAAATCGCAGATGAAAATCAAAAGCTACCCTAGCAGCTGTAAACTTTTAAAGATAAGTTTTTCTATCAAACACCACCCTAACGATATACGGACGAAGGATAAACAACAACTACAATATAAATAACCAATAATAAAAGTAAAAAGCTTTTTAGAAACCAAGATTTTATTGAATGGTCTAAAAATCCGCAAATACTGGATTTAGAGAGAAGTCACGTTCAGTCCTTTGATACCCATATTGTAGTGGTGCATTAAAAATAGTTAGCCCGCAATGCTGCCATATTGGATTTAGAAACACGACACAAATAAACAACCAATGTGAATCCAATTTGTATAACACAAAATTTCAGCTCAATCGGTTGAGTAGTAAAAAATCATTTATTATTCAGAAACTTATAAATTACTTAATTACAGTTTACACATATCCGCTAATGCTTCGTTACAACTTTATAGTGTAGACATGTCAAAATTAAGGTTATTAAAATTAAGGTAATTCGGTTGAGTAAGTACATCTGCTTCAAAATTGATTTGCATGATTTGGCCCGAACTTACATACATCTCATACATGCATTAGAAAGTTAAATAAATGCTTCAAAAATATGTCCCGCCCATATCTGTAGCATCATAGGCATGTAGGTATCAAATAACGTAGGATCCCTAGAAGTAATTTTTCCTCGTTCAACGGATTACGCAGTAAATAGTATGGATAGCCCGCTTCGTTCATTCGTTGGCGTTCACCCACGCATTTTCTCGTAACGAAAAATTTCCATAAGAAAGCATTGGCATAAGAAAATGTACCTACCTAGACTACCTACCTACTGTACGGAAAGTATTGTGAAAGAAAACATTGTGATGAAACCTCTATGCCAAAAGGCACAATAACGGCGATTGGCTCACCACTATAACTCAATATTGTTCACCGGGTATATAGGCGCAAATATAATCAAAGACAAGCTCGAGCTTACCTTTATTATTTTACTCGACGTTAAACGCGTTCGAGCTTGTCTTTGATTATATTCGCGCCTATATACCCGGTGAAAAATATTGAGTTATAATGTCTGTGCGTGTTTCATTAAAAAAATATCTGGCTCACCACTGTATTAAATGTGTTTAGTGACCTCTGGGAATGCAAATATAATGTAGGACGCCCTCAAGAAAGGTGGACTGATGACTTGCGCAAGATGCAACACATCACAGTGGCGTGCAATTGGAGAGGCCTATAACAGTGGACGAATATTGGCTGATGATAATGATGATTTTGAATTTGTTTATAAAATGATCTAGTCACCTAGCTTTGGTACTTACTTTATTTACTTGGGTCCTAGCATACCCGGGGGGTACTTTAGCTTTAGCGCTTAGTAAAAGCGTAAGTGTTGAATTTGAATTTCGCGCCCCTTTTTGTTGCTATTGTAATGTCTATGGATATGACACCTCTTTTTTTACTCTGTAACATTTGCGAGTGTAACGGTCTTCTATTAAAATAAACCAGATTAACTGAATTTAATAGTTTATTTCTGATAATTCAATAGTAAGTATATAATATTTATTTATACGTTGTTAGACCTCCTCTTCAGTGAAGAGAACCGGCGTCCTGTTCTGAACGTGTACGTATGAGAAAGACAAAGGCGGAGAAGACCTACAACATTCAGAGCTGTCTTTAAATAGTTCTATAACTCCTTAACTTGTGGTCACTAAAAGGAATCGAAGAAGGGAACAAATATTGTTCGATCCCGAATTTATGAAATCCATCGTTGCCTGAGGGGTGTTGCCTGTTGCGGCATTTCCGTATTCAATTATAATATTTATTTATCAGATGGGCATCATTTTTGAGCTTTTAAGTACTTGTTGGATGTGTCTGGGTGTTTTATTTATAGTACCTGGACGACCGAGCTTCGCTCGAAGTAAAAAAATCGATTATTTCCTTCGATTTTTTCATAACCCCATCTCTAGTTACTTCAAAAATATATATACAAGAATTGCTCGTTTAAAGATAAAGATAAGTATGTATTTAAAAGAAAAAAAAAGTATTTAAGTAAATATATCTCGTTGTCTGATTTCCATAACACAAGTGCTTTAGCTAAAAAAAAAAAAAAAAAAAAAAAAAAACGTTGTCACGTTGGGTTAAATACGCTTGGTGAACCGTGGGTACTTGCTTTACCAAGTGCCTCTGCCTACCCCTCTTTGGGATTAAAGGCGTGAAGTGTTGTATTTTTGCTTTAGCTACTTAACATGGAATGAAGGCAATGTGTGTGTTGTTGTAAAATATTTATTTATTTATTTATTATATTTATCATTTGAAATCTGAATACCACAAACAATAATACCTATAAATAGGTACATATAAAATTCCATACATAGATCTAAAAGTTTGCGTGTCACTGGCGATTAGCTCTATCTGTCAAGCCAAACTAGACAAAAATATTATAAATTGAACTCCTTGTCAAGTTGAAATACATAAAAGCTGAGCTCAACAGTAGGAAGGGAATTGTGGAAAAATATTTAGTTAGCTAAAAGGCAATTTTCGTTCCGAAGTGTACCCAAAGGGAACAAATTACCGATAAAATATACAATGCTTTAACTCCCCCAGGTCAATTCTATTTTAATACAATATCTAAGTAAACAAGCAGGATGGTTGTCAAACGCTTTTTTACTGTGCAATATAAAAAAAGATTCAAGAAATTTATTTTAAAAGATCCCAGTTTCTTAATTCAGGTCCAGTTGTCTGTATAATATTCTGAATTTTGGTACGAAATTAGTTCAAATCGGAAAATCACCAAGATATTGTGTTACATAATATATTTTACTTTTTATTTCGATTTGACTATTCCAAGACCAAGGGGAAGCTGCTTCGATTCCAATTGACCATGAATATTTATTTATTTATAATTATTTTTATGTAAATACGCATTTACACTGCATTCATATGCATATAAACCGTAGCCGCGTTAGGCTCACCATTAGTCACTTGTTTCCTCCTTATGGTGGGATGCGGGTAGTAAACTAAATAAATAAGTAGGTACGGTCAGCCAAGAAAGCGGTATATCAGTTTTGAAGACACTTCCTGTGTCACTAAAACGTCAATAAAGTATAGTTGGGTTTATTGTGAAAAGTTAAAACTAAACCTTAATGTCTAATGACATTGATATGAGATTTAACCTTAGGGTTGCAGATCAGATTCTTAGCCATTTTTTTTTAATTTTCGAAATGGAAATCCGTTATGGATACCCAACCGCCCAGGGGAGTGACTGGGTTATGTCGGACTCACACCGATTAAAACCCCTCCGGTACAATCCACGCAAATGCTACGACACAGTGAAAAGGGCATAATTTATTCTATTGGCAAACAGAAATTATTAGGTTGTAAATTCCCAGATAAAAAACATAATCCTAGAATCTTAAATAAGACATGCATTGAAATTTTCAGTGACACTCAATCGCAACTGTACCTACATTAATGTTCAAGGTCAGTTACCCCGAGACAGGCAATATGTAGTAATTCTCGAAAAAGAAAAAAATGGCACTTACTGGTACAAAGCCCCTTCTTCCGGCTGGTCGTCGTAGATTGGTATACACTTGCCGAAAGCCGCATCTACACACACAGCATACAAATACACGTTTAGGTCATATTAGAATCATGTCTGGCATCCAGAAGAGGAGATCGAATGAATATTAATACGAGACAATGCTATGGAATAGAAAGCTCACAAAAATGTACGTTACCTAAACTCAGGTTCATGCGTTACCGTGTTGGTTTTATTGTTGTATTGTCGTCATTAAGTTTAAGTTTAATTTGTATTAGTATAAAATATGTTTTTACATTTAGACCTGCTCTGTAATTTAAAGAAAATAATACAGTATGTTACGAGTGAAGTGTACGCCTGTAGGAGAAATATTGCTAAGACCTATCTTTAACTAAAAATATTTCAAATGTATTGAGTAATCTTCTGTTGGTGTACTATAACATAAATAAATAAATACTGTAATACTATGTATAAAAATATACCAAAAATGACAAATGAGCAATTACGTACCGTCATAACACCACTCCACCCCCTCCACGCAGAGTGATGCGCTGAATAAGCAACCTGAAAGAAATAATAACTTGAGGTACATCTCATTACCCTCTTACCAATAATTGTAACTTTTACCGAAGTTAGTACATGTCTACTGAAAGTTGTTACTCCATACAACTTATGCTGAACATTGGTATAATGTCGGAATATATAAACCCCGTTTATTAGTAAAGACGTAATGTACGGTGTGCAACAAAGAGTATATTCATTAATGTTTTTACAGGGTAGACATAGACAATGGACAAGAAAACACGAAACTGAACGCAGATGGCGCTGCTTACAATTGACACATATGAACCAATCAAAGCGAGGCAATTCATCAGGTCGAACTTGTACTGACAATCGATTCACCAATCCTGTTGATCTTTGCTTGTTGTTTACCTTTACTTACGATACCTACGATAAATTATCCATTTAGCTGTCATAATGTCTGTGTCTGTAATATTTTAGGAAAAAAAAGAACCTGTAAAATTGTAAAGAGCAAGAAATTCCTACAGGTTTCAAAGTTTCCCGAAGATTACTCTGGGATGCCATATCTATTTCATTCTGGTCTGAGATGTAGGTATCTCATGTTGATCTATGTTGAATCCCATGCCTTTCTTCTTGGCGTGACATGGGAACTGCAGGTTTAGATTTATTCAGGCTAAGATTTAACAAGTTGTAATGCTATGCTAAGTGGGGCTTAAGGGTCCTTATGATCCTAAAGTTATATCCACCCCATTATGTGTGTAAATTTCATACGGAACTTTCAAATTTGTGTAAAAGTGGCCTTTGGCTTCCTATAGGGTATCCTTATTATCCTGCATGCGTTCTAATTGAGTAACCTCGTCCATTTTTTGGTGTTGTTTAAAAAAAACATCTGAATCTATTTTTCTGATTTCTTTCATGAACTACCTCCACGAAAGAAAAACAAAATTAATATTAAATCTGTTTAAACAGTATTCAATTATAGAGCGGCCGAGTGTTGTTGACACGCCTAAATAAATCTCGAGACTAAGAAACAATTTCTAAGTAATTTCGCGAGTATTTTACCACCTCGGTATTGTCTACTTAGGAAAGTCCGTTTGGAAGTTTTATGGATTGGTGTTTTCAAACTGAAACAATTAATAACATTTAGATTTATTACCTCCAAAATGTATAAAGCATTCAGAAAAAAGGGATGCGGGTGAGATTAGGGTGTCTGTTTCTTGTATCCAGAAGTTCTGTCCAACTGAATAATCGACTTGAATGTAAATGTACACAGATATGTATTGTACCGGGGCCCTGTACTACAAGAAATTCTCCAGCAGCTATTGAGTTAACTGTAGTGACTACGAGTGGCATGCATTGGCTTTTACCACAAGGTAGGCAGTAATCCCCAAGGATTGACACCTATGTACCTATAGGTTACTTGTCTTTACGAGACTTAGGTACCTACCTATCTACTCACCCACAACAACACAGGACCTTCGTCAGCCTATGTCGTGAGTACAACATAAAAAGATCTAGCAATAACTCTATTATTAGGTCGGGTAACCAAAACACTAAGGTAGGAAGTGTCTGCCTATATGGTGTGCACACCACTGGTGACTACAATCAATAAGTTTGAGTGTGACCAGTAACAGAGAGAGAGAGCAGTATGTGTTAAAAATTTGGAACTTTACTTACTCCACAATTAAATACTTTTTACCTATTCCGGACTTGGTAATTTTGATAAGTAGGTGCTCTCAGTATCTTATGTGTATGTATCCCCGACAAAGTTACAAGGGGTTCGAAAACGCTCCTGCTTGAAGGCATTGTCGTGCACTCAGAGTATCTGCTCATTAGTAATTTGTAAAACAACATCCCCAAAATAATAGAACGACTATGGCTAAGACAGAATTCATAGTCAAAATCCACTAGACTAATAGAGTACCAATAGTCTGAAAGTCATTACATTATATTGATGAAGAAAGGCAGTACCAACGTACAAACGTTATAGTCGTCGTAAAAACAAATTACTTTATTGCCTTCAGATAAAACGATAAAAACTAAATACGGTAGCAGATCTTAAGACTTTTACACGCGAAGGGAATAGGTCGTATTAATTAGTTAAGTTCTTTTCCATACAGAATAGATTAAATAACAATGAACGGTTAGTGCTTGGAAAAGCGCTCAGTGGTGAAAGGTCATGTAAATATCTACGTACCTATTTACATATATAAATAGTAGGTATATTACCTACCTACATATCTACGGCCCGTATTCTGTAACAATTTTCAGTACTCGTGACGCTAGTGTATAGTTTGTCTCTATTAAATTGAATTTACTTTATTTAGTGGTGCTAAAGTCTGACATCAACTTTAGCATCAGTAAAAAGGATGCAAATAGAAAACGTGCTTTATACTCTACAAATTAAGGATCACTTTTACTAAAGCCAAACAAAATGAATCGAACTACCGTGACTAGAGGAACTCTGCGTACCATTTGTATATCCGAGCCAAATTACAGCTTTCTAGCATAAAGGCTAACTTCCTGCAGTAGACGGTAGAACAAACATGACAAAACTATAAGAGTTCCTTCTTTTGGCTACGAAATCTTAATAAAGAAAAAGCAGAGAAGAGATGTAATACACAGTAGATGTAGATGATATTTATGTACTGATTATTATTGATATTTATTGTAATGATTTTCATGAACATTTGGGGAGAAATGCCAATAATCGTCACGCTTGACAGACGGGTTGGATTTCGCCGTGGTGTTGTGGTTTAACTCACAGAGAGCGCTGCTGCTTGTCTTTTGAAGAGTTCCCTCGGTCACCTCATACTACCCCCACGACAGGAAAAGTTGGGCTGGGTGGTGCCACGTGTATTCTATTCACCGTCACCACATGGTGAGTGTAATGTAATATCTAATCTATGTCGTTTAATACATACATGTATTACCTCTTTTGCTTTGGTAATACATATAGATAAATGTAGATTTCTTCCATACGGTCTTTTTATTTTTAGGTCTTTACTTCAAAACAGAACAACCAATATAGTCTTCCAAATTAGTTTTAGTTTGTTTCGTCAAACCTTTCTTTGTGATTTGTTTCTTTGGTTGATTTGGTTTATATTTAACCCTTTAGAGGGCTCAACGGAGGGCGGAGGGCGGCCATCCCATCCTAAAATAGAATTACTTTTATACTAAGCCCACGAAAGTGACTGAGTCTCCTTTTCGATAAAATAGATATACCGAGTAAAAGTTCCTCTCCTAGAAAAATAGGGTTTAACTTTATCGTGCGTATAACTTTTCTTTATTGGTATGTCGGTAGAACCCTTGGAGTTAGATTCTTTTCGAGTGCAAAATCAAGGAAGAACGTTATAGGTAAACAATTTAACAGAGAGCCGGGGTGTGCAAGGTGGAGAGCAGACAGGGGCAGTGACATCTATCCGTAAAAAATGAATGTATCGATATACATGAGAGTATTACATTTTAATATAATTAATAAATCTCACGATTAATTAATAGTTTTGACTACACTTCGAAAAATATTACTTAGAAGCAACCCCGCGGGCCCTCTCGGGTTAAATTATTTGCTGATAGTAGGAAGATGATTTATTATTTAAACTTGCATGATTACGTTAAAATCGCCAAAGTCCTTGAAGTGAAACCAATTCGGAAGATTGAATTCAAATCAGTTGAACTGTGGTTGGCCAGCAGCTGTGTAGCCAATAATCAACTGATTTGATCTCGATGTTATTTTAAGCCACAAGAAACAATTTCCGAATATAAGTAATGAAAATTGCACGAAACCTTTTTTATAGTGTTAGTTTTTTTTTCATTACAAATATCAAGTAGATATTATTATTTGATGAATTTCGTGATTTTTTATAGAAAACGTTTTGGTTTGTGATGAAAAAGGGCCTTTAAATCGTACATGTGTAAATTTATGCATAAATTATACGGGTATGAGTATACTCCTAATATTATAAATGCGAAAGTTTGGATTACATATTGTATACCGAAGATAAATAAGAGACATCACAGTTAGTCTATCTCGCGTATCCTTCAGAATGGTATTTCCGTGTACAAAATTTACGTGCTAAGTTTCTAACATGTCTCAGTAGAGCTTGGAATACGACAGTCAGGTTTTCAATTTACCTAAGTAAAGATAAAGTATTCACGAGTGGTATCTTTACACTGATAGAAATAGGGTTCAATTTGGTTTTTTACATTGTGTCTTCCCAAACAGACGTGGGCGATGAGATATTTTCAAGTAAGTAAACCCATTAACGGCGCACTTCATAACAAAAAGCCTGTCTTAGGTGCGAGGAATGAATTTCTTGGAATTTTCTTTCATTTCAATCTATTCCTTGTCACTTATAACAATGCTTTCGTAGCTTACCTAGTAGGTAGGTAAGTGAGAAATATTTCCTTTGTTGTTTTATTAAGCTTACCGTTATTGCATGGTTTTAATCCACTTAGCTAAATTAAATATTCAATTTGGTAGAGCCAGCTGTACAAAATATAATCTCCTATTTTGCCATTAAAATTTAATTACCAACATTGTCATGCACTTGTCTTAATTTACTGTAACAAGTGCGGTTAATTTTATTAGGATTTTAATATAAAATGTATCCTATTTGGTGGTGTTAAAGGCTAAACTCAACATTCCATCTGTATAAATAAAAGAAATGAAAATGGGTCTTGTTCTTAAAAATAAAGGTTTATTTTTGTTTAACACCGAATTTCTGAGTCAGAACATTCGCGTGCTAGGAAGGTTCAGATACCTGAATTAAATATAGAACTTGGTAGAGCCAGCAGTGTGTGTTCAATGTTATTTTGTGAAATAGCTTTATTTCTTTTTTATATAAAAATGGCGGCCTAAATTTAAATGTGATTTTGGTATTTTATCAAGTTAAACTAATATATCAACTGAATGTCAGTGAGTCAAGTAGTTTTTTTTTGCAACATTTTTTTTAAACATATTGAACAAGCGTTTGACCACCATCCTGCCTGATGTTAAGCAGCGATGTGGTCTACGATGGAGCACACTTGTTTATTAGGTACCTATTTACCCGTGACTTGAAGACAGACTATACTGTGCAGGAAACACACTCTTTGATCCTTGTCAAGTGACCAATTATGTGCATTCAAAGTTCAAGATCGAAGATTCCATACCTACAAAGTTTATACATAGCATTGCTTCTCGCCTGCCTCTAAGAGGGCTAGGCAGAGACAATAGATCTTCACCTGCTACGAACCTTGCACACGTCTACTGCCTCATGCATATTCATCAATTTTAGGTAGGCTATAGGTTTCTTTTTAGTACTTTTTACTCTTACTTCACTTTTAATTTCCCTTTGCTTAAGAGTCACGGATTTGGTCGATAAACGTTCGTCGAGGTGTAGATCTTTATTTAGCAGACCTTTGTAACTAAAGTTTCTAAACTTTCTTTCTAAAGATCATTCTAACTATTGACTAACTATTTTCATCCATCCTTTCCAGATGACTAAACACTAAACCACATATTATTAACATGCGTAAAGCGTATCTTGAAGGTAACAAAAAAGACCGGTGTTGTTATCAGAGATAGTATAATTATAAATAAATGCGGTGATGTAGGCCCCCAGATCACATTGGGTTAAATACGCTTGTAGAACCGTGGGTATTTGCTTAGCAAGTGCCTCTGTCGTTTAGCTTTTGAAATAAAATGCGTAAAGTCTGTATTTTCACAAACCTCATAACCGTATGTAGAACGAGGGTGTCATCACGATTTAATTTTCTAAAAATATATTTTACAAACTCGAACCGAAACCTTTCCATTACAAGCCAAGTGATACCACTACTAGACCACAGCCGCCGTTTAATAACCAAGGTAAACACACTGTGAACTCAGGCCGGGATTATCTTGAGCGTGGGCGAACGTCGATTGGCTTCGCATGAATGAAGAATTCTAACAATGTAAAGGTTCTATATCTGGATTAAAGAGACTTATTTTGGATGTACTCAATTCTAGTCTGTTTGATTTTCGAAGTAAGTTACTAGATAGTAAATTTGTTACGTTGAACCCCTGATATAGAACCCTTGATGTATTAAGTTAATGTTTTGCAAATTTAAAATATCTTTAGATTTTTTGTTTTGTACATGAACTGGACAGTTCAAGGACTTGAATGATGACAAAACTTACGTTGTCGTGATGACTCTCTGAGCGTTTATAGTTTTATAAGTATAATAGCGGTCCGCCCCGGCTTCGCACGAATTCACTACTGATACTAAGTGTTTCTCTACGACATTATGCATGTAGTATACATATGTATAAACCTTCCTATCGAATCACTCTATCTCTTGAAAGAAACGGCATTAAAATCAGTTTCGTACTTTTAAAGATACCTAGGTATAAGCATACATAGGGACAGACAGCAGGAGGCGACTTCGTAGTGATAGGAAAGTAAGTATTTAGTATTTATTCCCCAAAGATGTTATTTTATTACTTTAGACAAATGTGTTCCGAATTGGTGCAGCAATTTCAAAAATAATGTTAATAATAGTACCTACAGATACACTATCTATTTCTTTTTAACCTTATAGTTTAAATTACGTACTTATTGTAAAATAATCTGGGAAACGGAGAGCTATTTGAAATTCTTGAAAGGAGAATTTTTATTTCAATATAGGTATGTCTGGTTGAAGCAGTTTTATGATTATTGAAAAACAGATTAAAGAATCAAATCTCATCAATTCAGATTTCCGACTGAACTCAAGTGTCCGAAAACGAGAACTTCAAATAATCCCTACTTTTCCAAATAACCTTAGTATAACCTTAGTATCATAACCTTTACCAGCACAATGATAAAGAGGAACAAACTTGACGCAGCCGAGGCAAGTTTTGTCTGTTGCTGACAGTATCACACTTTGCCTGCTCTACAACGGAAACGTCAAAGTTTCATATTCCAGACACATCTGAGCATGTTCAATTGAGTTCAATACATTTGTTGCGTTCTACAATGGAAATTTTAGATGATAGTATTATGAGTAAGTACAAACATATTGTAGATTCTGATTGACACAGCAATTTGGCGCAGGAGGAAAAGATAAATAAAGAGAAAGAAGAGAAAAAAAACTGTTTGTCTTACTAAGTATTGAAGACAATAATAACAATAATACTTTTTATACCACATTCATCATCATCAGCCCATATCTGTCCACTGTTGGACATAGGCCTCTCCAATTGCACGCCACTGTGATCTGTTATACAAAAATAAAAATATTTAACAAAAACCTATATATACATATATATAGAACTCAAAGTCCTTACTGATTAATTCATCACTAACTCATCTACGATCAAAACCTTGACCCTAGAAAGATAAAATTTTGCGCAGGGGTTCCTTTTATGGCGTTTACGTGAGATAAGAAGGGATTTTTATAATTCGTTCCCTAAGCAAAAAGAGAAGTTGAAATTTATATGTATAAGAATCTTTCATTTTGGAATTAAGGTTGTAAAAAATTGTGGCAGTATTTTTGAATAGAAATTAAAACTTAAACTACGCGAATGAAATCGTGGTGCGTCCACTAGTTACATACAGGCTAACTTCGGAGTCATGATCCGGACCAACATTTCCTGACTCAGAAAATTATAGCAATTCCAGCATTATAGTTGTTTTGTGACTGGGACATTTTAGATATGTTTAATGTGTTGTGTTTTATCGAGATATTTACAACAAAATATATATTGCCTACTAGCTGTCCCAGCAAACATTTGTTTTGCCATAGGAAGTCGCCTTTGTACCCCGTGTATTGGATGAAATACACATTTTAAACCTTCCCTGGACTTCCGCGAATAATTCAAGACCAAAAATATCCAATTCCGTCCAGTCGTTCTCTAGTTTTAGCCAGACTAACGAACAGCAATTCATTTTTATATATAAGAAGAAGACTGCTGCTGTCCCGGCAAACACTTCTTTTGCCGCAGGATTTGTACCTCGTGTATTGGAATATTTACACCTTTTAAACCTTCCCTGGACTTCCACGTGTGAATCAAGACCAAAATCAGCCAAATCGATCCAGTCGTTCTCGAGTTTTAGCCAGACTAACGAACGGCGATTCATTTTTATTTATATAATATAGATAGTGCGAACCGCCAGGATGTGGAATGACTTGCCGGAGTCTGTTTGATGGTGGTCAAACGCTTGAAAAAATCGTGTTTAAAAAAATATTGAGTAACCATAACAAAAAATACTTATTTCAGGAAAAGAAGTACACCATTGAAATCGCTATCATTTGCTGAGAAATAAAAATTGGTTCCGGGTCTTGACCCCAAAGTCACCGGGTATAATATGTTCTTGAAGTCAAATTGTTTCAGTAACGGTGGGTCTAAAACAATATATTTTGGTACCTAATTAGCTTCAAGATGGATAATATCCCATACACAAGCTTAAACAAAGCTGAATCATAGCAAGAAAGAGAGAAATACAAGAGTGGCAAGAAACCACCTTAAATATTCAGCATTCACGAGCCAAAAGGTCATCCTGTCGCAGTAAACATTGTATACAATGCAATATCTTAGGCTATGCTTACTCTGTTCAATGTGGCTTAGACAATCTTAGTTTCAATCTAAAAAAAATACCTACCTATTTTTTTAATTATATATTTTTATGACAATAAAATAAAAACATTTTGTCATTTGGCACACAAAAAATTAAATACAATTTATACCATATTAATCCGTAAGAATAACAAAAAAACAGTATCCTCTACATGTTCATCAAAATCCTTGAGCACCTAAACAGACAAGGAATCCACAACAGGTTTCGTCATATGAATTACCTACCTAATTATTTTTTTTTTTGTTATTAAGCACAGTTACAGCGAGAAAAAGCATATATTTGATGCCTACTTAACATTTTGCGTTAAATCTTTTTTCGCAGAGATGGACACATGATAAACGGTAGCTTAATCTATATATATAAAACAAAGTCGTGTTAGTTCCACTATTTATAACTCATTTTTATCCTGATCCTGTCAGACGCGTCGCCATGTAGAGGTCATAGTCTGAAACTACCGGAATGAAATCGCGGGGCGTCCACTAGTTAGAAATAAGACAAAAGAATTAAAAAAGTACTGCATAGATACAGCTTTAAGTGTTGAACTACGACGTAGTTCAAATTGCATTAAGAAATCTCATCGCAGGGTTATTCCAGAAATTTCCAAGGTATAATTCTTACTACCCCTCTTTGGGATTAAAGGCGTGAAGTGTATTTTTATTTAATTCTTACTACTAAATTCCTGTTTATACTGTACTTACACATATTTGTAAAGTGTCTTGTGCGTGTACTGTAACTTTACGAATTAAATGCTAGGCGAGCGGGAATTTTTTAAAACCATCAAGGAAGATTTTTTTTGCATCTTGATGCGTACGGTCAGTGATGAAAAAAAATATTTCTAAGGATATTTACAAGACTTTCAACCTTATGAAAGAATGTATAGAATCTTTACTGTGCACTGTACACAAATGTATAAAATTAAAAACAAAAAGCGAACTTTCGATCCAGGTAAAAATTAAGGAACTTTATGGAGGGTGGTAGACCAGATTCAAGTAAAAGTTGATGCAAAATTAATAACCATAACAGATGTTTTTTTAAGAATGGCGGCGTAGGTCAATCATATTGGACCATTCCACCAGATAGGAAATTCAGAGCTTTACTCTCCGAGATTGTAGAATATTTGTGGTAAGGTAGGTTTTCAATTAATTACAGAACCGGAAAAATATATTTCATTTAACCACTCACCTATGTTACCATCGGCGAAGGAGGGCGCCAGCGAGCCAAGCACCGCCAGCGCCCATAAAGCCTGTCGCCACGGCTGACGGCCCATCACATCTGAAATGATAAAAAGTAAATTAGAATTAATACAAATTAAAATAGAGATCATAATAGAGCGAAAGGCCACTTTCCCTATCAATACCAGAACCACCAGTGCATAATGTCTGAAGGTATTTAAGTTACAGGTTAATAGGTGAACGAATTAACAAGTGTGCTCCACCGTAAACCACATCGCTGCTTAACATTAGACAGGGTGGTGGTCAAACGCTTGTTCACTGTATTTTAAAAAAATCTAAGAATGACAAGTTTTCTGGTGACAGTTCTAGGTTTCCTATTTCTTTCAATAATGTCAGATTTATTACAGGGAAATTGCCAGTAGTGGTATCGCTAATGTAGAAATCCAGTCCTATGGTTGGGCTAGAAGTTTTTAGCTAGTTATTTAGAAACAACCACAACACTACATAAAGATCCCGTGCATCTTATTATGGAGACGAAAAGTTACATTTTGTGTTTGAAGAACAGGTACCTAAATATTTTAGAGTTCACTATTACACATTAGTTCTACTTCCATTTTTTTCCGCAGAGGAATAGATGAGATGAGGCAGCTACCTAGTTCCACCAAATACGGCCTATATTTCTTGTTGGGCTATTTGTTTTTTTTTAGGTATACTTCCTCATCATTATCCACAACAAGGATGAGAATTATGAAAAATAATAAGCTTAATTCAATGAAATCTAAACACATTTGAGGTAAAAAAAGCCAAACCTCACTAAAATATTAAAACAATTTGCTGGCACCTAGTTTTCTACAGGACGTAATGTACCGATAAGTAGTATTTCTAACATTAGTAACTCCTTATCCTTACTTAAATGTTCATTGCCTAACATATAACAAATATTCTGAACACACCTATCTGTTGGTATCAGTTCCGTTGCAATTAACCTATAAAGCAATTTTCTGAATCCATAGAAGAAACTGTTCGCAGGATCAATAATAATAAAAAGTTTTCATGTAAGTACGAAGGCTCTATTTTCTTTAATCAAGGAATCCAATCAATGGGTTACAGTTATGGAAGGGCTGATGTTCGTAGATATCAAATATAGGCACCTACCTATACTTATACTGACTTAACCATTGACGTAGGTACCCCGTGCCCTTTGCCCGCCTCCCACGCAATTCATATTTCGGTCTTATTTCTCTCTATTCTAACATGTACATTTTGTAACCAACTGCACCATACATCATCAAACAACTAGATGCACTAAAACCCAACACAAACTGTTTACTTCAACGCTTCAAAAGCTGTGTAACAGGTTTCTATTTAATTATAACTTTATGGCGTATTGTTTGTGTAGGGACGGTCGCGAGCTATACTTGCTAGAGACTTGCGAAAAAAGGAATATTTCGGTAAAAATAACCGATTGGGACTCACCGTTTAGAGCCGTCGTTGTGTCCAGTGCATATCCAATTATGAGGAATCACAAAATTAACAGTTTCCGCGAGCACTGTGCCGTGTTTTTCATGAATATTGGGATGGGAAGTGGTACCCTCAGCTGTGTGCGGCGGGAGTGCGGAGCGGGCGTGCGCGGCGCCGTATCGATCCGCCGCCGCCGCCGCTCCATTCACTGCCGCCCACACCGACTCTGTTACAGCACTATTATCGTGCGATAACGTGATATTAGCACTTTCATGGGGCATCTACACTCGAAACACTTCAATTGTGACATTGGTGAACGCACTTGTTCTGTCCATGTCCGTACACATTAATTAGATGTCTGTTTTTTGCCTACGTGACATTCAGGTGATGGTAGGTATGTTGGTACCTACCTATAGGTACGTGTATGTTCCGTTGTATGACTGAAGTAAAAGGCAAGGCGACGACGGGTCGGAATTGTATTATCGACGCCGGTATGCAAATTTCTGCGTGTTTCACTGATAACGCCCAGTATTTCTTTGACCTCGGGTTTACTTTTACAACTACCTACTTAAGTACAAAGAGGACCTTCTTTGTTGTTATCCATGTTGTTTATTTTCTTAGAATCTAGTGAACTGTAATTGTGTGTTTATCTTGTAACATACAGCGCAAATATTTCTTAAGGAGCGGTTCCATTAAGCGAGTAGCTTGCATGCAAGTTATAAGTCAAACCCTGTTTCCAGTTCAACACACTTTGCAACCATACTCAAGCACAGAAACATTGATTGGTAAGGAGATGAAAGTCCATTTCCACACGCCCAGCAGCCCTAGCAGGGGCTTCAAGAAAGACACGACATAGAACAAATACGCGCTGTGATTGTCTACTGTGTCACACATCGTGCGACTCCGTTTGATTCAACCAATCGCAGTGCCTGATATGTCGTGCCATGTCTTTCTTTGCTAGGGGGGAGCTGCGGAAATGGATCGAAATCAAATCAGATACGTGTTTTTGTTCCAAACAACTTCGAGGACGAGGTAAACAGAAGAATTCAGCTGGGTTGGGCAGCATTTGGGAAGTTACGTCGAGTCTTAACATCAGCGATCCCACAGTGCCTGAAGACAAAAGTCTTCAATTAGTGTGTCCTACCTGTAATGACATACGGAGCTGAGACGTGGACACTGACGGCACGGCTGGCTCACAAGCTCAAAGTCGCACAGCGTGCTATGAAAAGGGCTATGC
>SJJU01015648.1:0-10936 GCA_012932125.1 Conopomorpha cramerella
AACCCGCACACCACAAGGTGTGTGAACCCTATAACGGCGATGGGCTCACCCTGTCACGTTGGGTTAAATACGCTTGGTGAACCGTGGGCATTTGCTTTAGCAAGTGCCTCTGCCTACCCCGCTTTGGGATTAAAAGGCGTGAAGTGTAAGTTAAGTTGAGCTTTGTGTATCTTCGAAATAGCAATTCCGCCATTATTAGCAAGGCCCTTTTATTTATTGACCGCACAATTTGAATCAACTTGTTTTTAGCTTCATCAGTGCTATCCGTGGTCTTTTATGTAATCGTTTGATATTTTTTTTATCCAATTAGCCATTACATGACGCGAAAGTGATGGTTACGCACCCTGTTATGTCTCGGGTGTCGACAGAATAGCAGTATCCTAGGTAACTGTGACGTCATGCTGAGTCGGAACCCATTTTCTTCGCGAGAAACACGCGGCACCTAAATTTATTACTTTGCATTCGTTATTATTATTTTATTGTCACTATGAACAAGCGTTTGATTCACCATCCTGCCTGCTGTTAAGCAGCGATGTGGTCTACGATAGAGCACACTTGTTCAGAAGGTACCTATTCACCCGCGACTTGAAGACCTTCAGACTGTACTGCGCAGGAAACACAGATTCCGGCAAGTCGTTCCACATCCTGGCGGTTTGCACTATGAAAGTGGACGCAAACCTTTTCGAATATCACACACAATATGTCACACACACTTCACGCCTTTTGATCCCAAACCGGGGTAGGGCAAAGGCACTTAATCAAATACCCACGATTTACCAAGCGTATTTGACCCAACGTGTCATTCGGTGAGCCCATCGCCGTTATTTAGATTGTATTGTGTAATTTTGTGTTTCATGTGAACTAAATGTATTGGTTTTCAGTTGAATATGTTGTCTCATTTATTAGAATCCAGAAACTTTCAGTATGCCCCACGTACTAGTGGACTCGACAGACGTTGCCCTATCTTAACTATTAATATGGTGGCCTATGCCCAGCAGTGGATATAATTTTTTTCTTCCATAAGAACCTTCTGCTGTCATTAGTGAGCACAACAAAAGAAGAAATAGCGAAATCGGTCCACTCGTTCCGGAGTTATGGAATGACAACGAAAAGTGGCTTTGATTTTTATATAATAGACTAGTGGACTCGACAGACGTTGTCCTGTCTTAACTATTAATATGAATATCTAGGGTAGCCTGTGCTCAGCAGTGGAAGTCATTTTTTCTTTCATAGGAACCTTCTGCTGTCATTAATAAGCACAACAAAGAAAGAATTAGCGAAATCAGTCCACCCGTTCCGGAGTTATTTTTTGCCTCGGGAGAAGACATTTTGTCTTTATTTTCACACAAGATAAAACTATTTTAAAGCAAGTAAGTTGTGAGCTATTTATATTGGTCTATATCTATTAGTTTTTAGCACTGTTTCAATACGATATTTGAATGTAGTCCAGTTTTCGTGATACTTTACAGGATTTAAGATACTTGAAAGCTTCTTTCCTTAATACCTCAAAAGCGAAATGCAATATGTGCCTTTTTAAATGTGTGCCTTTTGACAACGAATCCAGCGGTGTTAAAATCAGAAAACAGAAAAAAATAGATACTTGAACTTAGCTTTGTGCAGCCGAAATGTGTTCACTAAATGCAAAGATAACTTTTTTTGAAACAACAGGATGAGACGTAAGCAAACATTTTGTGAAATTTCAATTCAAAACTGTTGAAAATATGGATGAAAATCGAATGTAGTAACGCCCAGGTAGAACATTCTAGGCAAAGGCGAATTAGATCAGAACATTGTTTTCGGGAATTACCTACTTCGCCCCATTCTTTATATCTCTGGTGATCTCATTACAGGATGGCGCATGTGGAGGAGGGCGGATAAGTATGTAGGGCGGATAAGTATGTAGGACGGAACGTGTAGCCAGCCTACCCCCGAAATTGGATCGGTCTATTCGTTCAGCTGAAGTCTAAATCTAGAAACCCATATCAGATTTACCTATCTCTCTACCCACATCACAACCTTTATTAACGAAAAAGTAATTCACTTTTATTTATGTACGGCGCCGACATGAATATTAAAAAGTACCTAATGTCAAGGAAAGTAATACAAGAAAAAATAATGAAACTCATTACGAGAATTCCGTTCCCAGAGACATAATAAGTGGTTGTTATCTTCCTAGAGCATTTATCACCGTCTGGTGTGATATAGTGACTGCCCCCTCCCCGCCCGCCCTGAGACCGCCGCCCGCCCGCCCCCGGCCCGACACTCGGAGATATCGCATTAATTAATATACTTCGCTACAGGAACAACACCTTACATAACTTGGCCAACATTTTAATTAAGTCTTTACAATTTTTTACTTCGCTTATCTCCATTGCGCCGGGCGAGGTGTTATTTTATGAAATGAGAGCTGGCTGTGATCCCCCGACATTGCTAATGCCTGCCTGGAGGGACGAGGCCGCGGGGCCGCCGGGGGCTGTGTGGAGGGGGCGGGGGGGACAGGGTAGCCCTGCCAACATCGGAGTGTTTTCCTTCGTTTGCAGAATGTTTTCAAACTAAATATTAATTCCGTCCAGTGCTGGCGACAGGGCTTCCGCGCTACCTACTTGTTGCCTCTCCTCGGTCGGTATTTGCCAAGTCCTGACCACAATACTCCAGCGGCCGCGGCGCGCTTGAGACACTGCCAGGAAGGAAGTTCGCGAACAACTTCCTATTGAAACTTTGTTAACTAGCAGCAGATGTCTATTTCACAAGCGACCGGGAACGATACTGTGTGTTTAGAACAGTCAGTAATCTTATTAAAGCTAATTAGTTTTCTTCTGTCAATACAACATCGTCTTCATTAAATACAAGGATTTGAACCATTTAGATCAGTCGGCTTAAAATTTACAGTCCTCTCTGTGTCTCAATAGGGTGGCCCATCAGGGATTAGGTACATTTTTGGGAGATAATTATCATTAACTAGTGGACGCCCCGCGCATTTGCGTAGTTTCGGTATTTCATACAAACTATAACAACCTCTATATAGCGACGCGACCAACAGAATCGGGGTAAAAAGTATCCTATGCCCGTCTCCCGGTTCTAAGCTACCTCCCCACCAATTTTCAACCGAATCGGTTCAGCCGTTCTTCAGTCATAAATAGTGTAACTAACACGACTTTCTTTTATATATACTATACTTTGATCCCATAAAAAAACTTTTCCCGAAAACGTAGAAGAACATTTTTGTTGACATTATCGGAAGCTGGGCGTGGGTTTAGTCCACGATACAGCTCCAGGGCGCATTCGTGTACCAATATTGGAGTACTGTCACAAGACGGAAGTAAACGGGAGATTTAAAATGGTTGTCGGTTATTTAGATATTGTGAAGCAACTACGAGACCTCTAATGTAATATAAAAAACATCTGATTGACAGAATTAGGAACAAAGACTTGCTATCAGAGGTATTTACCATTATGGCTAAGCAGTCGTTGGTTCCGATACCAGCGCACGGGTAGGGCGGGCGGCGCGCGGCACGCCAGCAGCGCTGCCCCGCCGCCGCCACCGCTCCGCTGAGCCGACACCGACCACCAGGATGATGAGGCTAACACATAATTATAATTAAATGTTTAAAACGGGTATTATAGCGCGAAGATTAACCAAAGATAAGAGTCAGCTCGCGACCACGACACACGTAACTGTGTCGAAACGTCGAGCAAACAACGAAGGTAAGCTGAATGCTTTTCTTTGGTTAATCTTCGCGCTATAATACCCGTTTTAAACATTTAACATCATGTCAGTGCGCGTTTCCTTAAAAAATTACATAATTATAAATTAGAAATCACTGTTAACACATAGTCATGTAAGTCCACTGACGTCTACTGTTGGATATCATCATCATCAGCCCATACTTGTCCACTGCTGGACATAAGCCTCTCCAATTGCACGCCACTGTGATCTGTTTTCGGATTCTGGCAGCCATCTTGCGCATATCATCAGTCCATCTTGCCTGAGGGCGTCCTACACTTCGTTTGCCGAGACGCGGTCTCCATTCCATACTGTTGGATAAGGGCCTTCCTTAAAGCGTGCCACGATTACCGGTTTTGCACCTTCCTCTTCTAATGCGAGCCCACCGTCTTTATCAGGTCGTGGGATCACCGTTGTTGACCAGGCTGTAGATTCCTAATCATTGCCGACACAAAGTCTACGAAAGGACTTTCAGGCCTCGTCAGCTATCAGTCCCACTCCATAGACAAACTTGCCTGATTGCTGGAGAGAGTAAGCAGCTAGCTTCTGGTGAGTAATCTACGCAACTACACCACATCACTCCATACGGATAATTTCTCAGTGTGTCGTAAACTTTAGAAAATACTGAAATAGTTAACTAGATATTAATTGTGATTATAAAAGTTAAGGCAAGGTGTACTGATGATATACACAAGATGGCTGGCAGAAGCAGCATGCGAGAAGCCGAAATCAGATCACAGTGGCGTGCAATTGGAGAGGCCTATGTCCAGCAGTGGACAAGTATGGGCTGATGATGATAATGATAAAAATAAATGATTCAATCACATATAGACTGGTAATTAACGTCATCATTCCAACATGAAAAAAATTGTGGCTAGGAAAACACAAAGATCAAACAGTAGGCTGAATGGATCAGTAGTGGCTGGACGATTACCGAAAGATGAAATCGTACCTGGATGTACAGTGACGTCACGCGATAATACAGCGCCGTAAGTGTTGGACGCACGGCAGCGGTAGGTGAGCGGGCGCGGCGGCTCCACTCCCGCTGTCTCTGACGCCCCCGAAGACGTCGCAAATGGGAACACCTCAAGAGTCCCGTTGTCGTATACCCTTCTGCCGACAAATCATATTTCATGTGGTCAGAAAAAGAATTACATTAATTAGTAAAATAAATAAAAAATAAATACACTTCACGCCTTTAATCCCAAAGAGGGGTAGGCAGAGGCACTTGCTAAAGCAGTACCCACGGTTCACCAAGCGTATTTAACCCAACGTGACAGGGGGTGAGCCCATCGCCGTTATAGGGGTCACACACCTTGTGGAGTGCGGGTTTCATCACGATGTTGTCCTTCACCGTACGAGCGTTGCGTTGCGTACATAGCTCTGAAAAAGAGTCCCATTGGTACACGTCCAGTAGCCGGACTCGAACCCGGGACCTACCGGTTACAAGTCAAGTGTCCGACCAACTGGACCACAGACGCTCTACTTTACGTGTTCAGCAAAATATTAAATCTATACCATTTTCAGTATATAAAGTGTACAAAACTGAAATAGAATTCAGCATGGTTTATTTTGTTGAAAATTGGCAGCACTGTTCGGTCATGTTTTTATTTTTTTTATTCTCTTTCGCTTTGTCGGCGTTTCAGACACTATAATAGTAACATATTCATTTATTTAATACTTTATTGCACCAAAAGTACAAAGGGTGGACTTAATACTAAAGTATTCTCTACCAGTCAACCTCACAACATGGGAGAACATAGGTGCGGGTTAGTATTAAAAAAAACATGTAAGTAAATACAATAATAAACCTAAGTAGGTATAAACAGAAATTGATATAACCGAACATTTATAATTATATATCTACGTAAGCATTTAACATAAACTAACATAAATATATAAATGCACAATCTATCACAAAAAAAATTAAGAAAATCATACATAGATACATATTAATCTATATTTACACACAAATATTCACAATTACATAAAATGTATATACATAAAATAATAATAATAATATGACACATAAGAAGAACATAGCGTTGTTATGATGCTTCATAGTATTTAAACGTGAAGGACACAAAAATTTACCTGTAAGGTCGGTGGTCATGCAATGGTGTTCCAGCATCGTCGAGCCAGATGACAGCGGGAGCGGGGTCTCCGGCGGCGCGGCAAGAGAGGCGCGCACCACCCGCGCCCGCCGCCACCGCAGCCGCTGGCTCCGACACCAGCGTCGGTCCACGACCTGCCGCCGAGCCGCGACCGACGCATGCACCTGATGTTTTTCAATATTTAAACAAACCGTGTACCATTTACGCGAACCAAACGGTTTGCGTCCACTTTCATAGTGCGTACCGCCAGGATGTGGAACGATTTGCCGGAGTCTGTGTTTCCTGCGCAGTATAGTTTGAAGGTCTTCAAGTCACTGGGTTGAATAGGTACCTACTGAACAAGTGTGCTCCATCGTAGACCACATCGCTGCTTAACATCAGGCAGGATGGTGGTCAAACGCTTGTCGATCTACTACCAACTTAATTGCATTTGCAGAAAGGCATATTTTCTCCAGTAGTTTCGTGAATGAGAAAGCAAACAGAAAAAAAAACGGTTAACATTTTTCAATTTCAAAATGAGTAAAGTTGAGATCACAAAGCGTTGTTCCCTGAATTACAGCGTTTAACTTTTATTTCGCGAAACGCCGCACGGGCCGCTGGAACTTTCCCCGGCTGAAGTGGGTTGAGTTTTTGTTTTCGCCGGCTCTTTGTTCGTGTCGTGCGCCACTGCGGTGCGGGCGGGCGGCGGCGGGGACGTGGCGCGGACGTCGGCTCCTAACCTGAGCTACACTATCCACCAATCATAGTCCACAAAGTGCCCGCAGTTCCGCTCCAGACTTCAGCTATTGTCTACTCGAAATTAGGTGAATAGCACGTGAAGGTAAGGTACCGATTTGAATAGTTACTGTTCCAAGCTTTCGAGAAGCGTTGCCGAGATTTCCTAGTTTCAGCTATGTGACCTCAAATGCAGCCGCTCCATAACATAGCGTGGATGTTATTTGTAGGCATTAGGTGATTTGAAGCAGGCTGTTTCGAACGTGTCGGTTGTTTGGACATGGAGAGCTATCCAAAACCAGTAATAACCAAATCCTTTGCCTACATAAAGTGATCCGACAGAGAACCAAAGACATCGACATAGCTCATCGTTTTAGCAAGCTGAAGTGGCAGTGGGCCGGCATTATTAACCGATGACCGTTGTGGAAACGAGTTCTCGAGTGGAGACCGCGTCTCGGCAAACGGAGTGTAGGACGCCCTCAGGCAAGGTAGACTGATGATATACTCAAGATGGCTGGCAGAAGCTGGATGCGAGAAGCCGAAAACATATCACAGTGGCGTGTAATGGAGAGGCCTATGTCCAGCAGTGGACAAGTATGGGCTGATGATGATGATTGCCTACATAATGATGTATTGACAACATTATCTTGTAAAAATCATACACGTCTGCCATCAAACTTGAATACCCAACTTTTTATTAGACATCAAAGCGTACTTTTGAAGTTACGAGAAAAAGCACTCCCTAGGAAAATACCCTTCGCTTGTCAAATCACATCTGTAGGTTTTTAGATGCAGCAAAGTTTCCCCAGTGTCTTTATTATAAAAGTTTCAAAAACAGACAAAGTGAAATTTGGTTGAAACTTACTTAGAAAGCTCCGCCACCCGTCAACAAAGCCGTCGCAGGTTGAAACGTGGAACAATCTAAGTTACTCAGGTAAGTACTTACCACAGCTCGCCTAATTTCAACTTGTGTTGACAAATAGACGTAATGTATTTTAATTAGTACTTAGTGCCGAGACAGAAGAGTAATTTTTCAATCTTACCATAGAAGAGCGTCTGTGGTCCAGTTGGTCGGATACTTGATTTGTAACCGGAAGGTCGCGGGTTAGAGTCCGGCTAATGGACGTGTACCAATGGGACTCTTTTTCAGAGCCTATGTACGCAAAGCAACGCTCGTACGGTGAAGGACAACATCGTGATGAAACCCGCACACCACAAGGTGTGTGAACCCTCTAACGGCGATGGGCTCACCCCCTGTCACGTTTGTATGGAACCGACGACTATACAGAATAGAGACAGATATGCTGACCACTACACCAATAGGTCCGTCAAAAGTAAGAACATTTTAAATTTTGCAACTTGCCATTAACCGGGGACGATTAACCGGGGATTACTTTTGTTTTTCAAGTCATAAATGACGTTCATCAAGCTTTGTGTTATGCTACTATCTGTATGTTATAGCACTTATAACTATGAAATAAAGAAATGTTGACTTTGACTTTTGACTTTGACATTGGTGTTTTGCAAACGTGGAAACATTTCAAATGAAAGAAAGGGCCAAAATATTGAGTAAAACCATGAACAAGTATTGCTACATTGGAAAAAATATATTAATAGTTGAAACCGGGTGTTACGCCGCGAAATTAATCAAAGACAAGCATTCAGCTTACCTTCGTCATTTGCCCGACGTTGACGCTGAATGCTTGTCTTTAGTTAATTTCGCGCCGTAAGACCCGGTTTCAACTATTAATATTATGTCAGTGCGCATGTCTTTAAAAATGATTAAAAAAATAGTTAAAAAAAATATATATTATGTTAACATTGCTGTGCCCTACAGGGTCCACAATTGTACCTCAATTGTATTTAAGACATTTTCACACATTGTGGAAAAGCATTAACATACATACATACATACACTTCACGCCTGTCTCCCAGAGGGGTAGGCAGAGACTACAGATCTGCATTTGTCACGGTCCTGACATACCCATTTCGCTTCATCTACATTCACATCTTTTCATACATGACCTCAGGTTTCGAGTACTTTTCACGCCACCTTCCGCCAGAACATCACCAATCTTGTCTGTATATGTCCTTCTGGGGCGACCTCTACTCACCCGGCCCATTACATCACCCATATAAATCTCTTTCGTCAATCGACTTTCATCCATTCTCTCCATATGCCCGAAGCATTAAATTATTGAGTATTTCACAAGGAGATTTTGGCGCGTGAAAGCTCAATATTCATTAAGATTTCTAGCCACTTCCGTGTTTTTACTTATATTTGTTTGTTTTGGTTGCTTACATGTGATAATGAAACAACTTCGGCTCGGTAATTACTTAACTTTTTAGCCACACACTAAAATATCAATTTTGAACTATTTGTACCTTCACAACAGCGTCTGTGGTCCAGTTGGTCGGATACATGACTTGTAACCGGGAGGTCGCGGGTCCGGCTACTGGACGTTTACTAATGGTACTCTTTTTCAGAGCCACAACGCAACGCAACGCTTGTACGGTGAAGGACAACATCGTGATGAAACCCGTACACCACAAGGTGTGTGAACGCTATAACGGCGATGGGCTCTCCCCCAGTCACGTTGTGTTAAATACGCTTGGTGAACCATTGGCATTAGCTTTAGCAAGTGCCTCTGCCTACCTCTCTTTGGTACGAAAAGGCGTGAAGTGTAGTTATTTTTATTTTTAAGCTAAATGCTTCAGATACACACGGTTGACCAAGCGTAATTAACCTTACGCGATAGGGGGTGAGCCCATCGCTGTTATAGGGTTCACATACCTTATGGTGTGCGGGTTTCGTCACGATGTTGTCCTTCACCTCTTAAAAAGAGTCCCCAAAAAAATTGGTACACGCCCAGTAGCCGCACTCGAACCCGCGACCTACCGGTTACAAGTCAAGTATCTGACCACAGACGCTAATTTTGTTACTTGTCTTACTAGTTAAGAGGGTTAGTAGTAAATTACTTACAGATAAGAAGGTAGGCGAGGCAGACTTGTTCCGCAACCTTCATGCTGTTCGGCCGCAGGAAGACGCAGCTGGTCCCGAGCGCGCCGCTCAACCCACCGGAGCCTGGCGCATGACAACGGTTTTAAAGGTTTAATACGTCCCGGGTAAAGCCAGAGGATATTCATTGATCCTGTATGCCACAATAGAGCTTTTATAAGCCTAATGTATTCTAACTAAACTACAATACAGACATGAAGTGATTTAGATATGGAACTATTTTGGATGTACACACATCAAAGTGTCTAGGGATCAAGTACATTTTAGAAGATTGCAATCAAGTAATAAAAATGTATATGTTTCTTTGCGATATTTTCAATCGTTGTGTTGCGTAATGTGCAGGGGTACATACGTATTCCCTTAGTAGGTATAGCCATACTTAAACCCACAACCTGTCGAGTCCAAGGACTCAAATAGACAGGAAGAGATTCCAAGAAAATTATTTCCGATAACAAGTACTGAAGCTGCTTCAAGAATCTCTATCAATCATACTGTCCGATACACAGAAATGTTTGTAAGTGATGTCCTGAAGCTACTTGTGGCCTGGGTTTATTTAGACGGGATGTGATGAGATGCAAATGGCTTCTTTATTTCTTTTTTTTTATTTAGCCCGTTTTTGTGTCCCACTGCTGGGCAAAGGCCTCCCTCTGTTTCCTCCACTCCTCTCGATTTTGAGCCACCTGTCTTTATTTCTCATTTTCAAAATTAATTTTTCACTACAATTATTGTGTTAATGTGGTGGAATTAGTGTAATAATGTGCTGGTGATATGATAAATAATGTAGTGAGAGCGAGAAGTAAAGGAGAGGACTCCTATTTCATCAATTTTGTTATTTCCGTGTAATTTTCCACGCAGCATTGAAATGTGATGGTCCACCCTCACGTTTTAATGAGTTTTCGACACGACTTTGACTATTGACGACTTTATCGACATACTTTGACGATGATACCAACTTGAACACGAAGACTTATTACTTTGTTTGTGGCAGAATTGTCGTCTTTAAAGCTGAACATAAGAGCTAAGTAAAGCTAGTAATAATAAAAAAAAATACTTGTAGTCTGACGGTTGACGGACACAATGCATGCGTGAATCATAGTTAGAACAAAAAGAACCCAATACGAAACATGCCGATTTAAGTTAGTTAAGGTTAGTTAAGGTAGTTAAGGTTCAATTTCATAAAATGACACATTTTGTTTTGAGTGACTTTTGTTCGAACTGTGCGATATATTAGTTTATGCAATCTCGTCTTCCAATATGAACGTGACTGACTGTGGGTCATGTATCTATCTGTCCTATTTTTAACAACTGTAACTATATACATGTTGGCAATAAATGATATAAGTATGAGTATGCCTTCTGATTGTA
>SJJU01015650.1:0-12203 GCA_012932125.1 Conopomorpha cramerella
ACAAGAACAGCTGAATATTTTAGACTGAAAATTTGTCGGGAGGTAGCTGAATACCAGGAGACGGACATGGATTTTTATGCCGATTCTGTGAGCGCATCGCTATGTAGAGGTGTTACATTTTGTATGACATTATGAACCTACGCGAATGAAATCGTGGGGCATTCACTTGTATATGTATTTGAAAGTCGTTTTAGTTTCACTATTCATAAAACAAGAACAGCTCAATCGATCAGACTGAAAATTTGCCGGGAGTTAAGCTACCTCCCGACTAGGAGAGGGATATAGGATACTTTTATCCCGATCCTGTGGGACGCGTTGCGATATAAAGGGCAAGTATTAACCGACAGTACAGTCAGGTTTGCAAACGTGTGCTATATATTCGACTGTACCAGAAGCGAACAATTTCGAATAGCATTTTAGAATATGATCCAGGTTCTTCCATGTATTTCGAAAGCGAGTATAATTGAAAGGCCCTTTGTCTTCCTGTGACGTGCCCCAGTTAGCCCCCCCCTCAGCGTCCCCGCGGCGTCGCCCGCGTGCTGCACACTGACAGCCAGTGACAGGTCATTTTCTTCGCCCATTGAAAGCAGCGTCTCTTTGAGTCACTGCCGCGTTTAATTACTGGGACTAGTGTTTGTTTTCTTTTTTTTTTTCAGTTAGAAAATGATTGAAGATTAATTTCTGAGACGCATCTCTACTGGTATTGGTCAATTCTGTATTAAAAGTTTTCGTTTTCAAGTCGACAGGACTCGCTGTCTGTCCCTATGTATACTTAGATCTTTAAAACTACGTAACGGATTTAGAAGCGGTTGTCTTTAGTAGATAGAGTGATCCTCGACGAAGGTTTATATGTATAATACATGTATATAATAGTAGAGAAGCACTATTAAAATATATATTAACAAAACAACGTTTGACGCGTCAGCTAATTTAGCATAATGAGGAGTTAAAACTAATAAAAGTACAACGAAAAAATTTGTTTGAAATAATTTTTTCGACTGTACTCTTTCAAGGGTATTTTGGGTTGTAACTTCTGAATTAGTGGTATCCTGTAATTACTGGGCACTATTATTTATTTTAATAAAATAAAATGTCCTTTTTTTAGTTGCCGTGTCCCTCCGAACCGTTACCCTCGTAACTCTCATGCTATCTCATTCTGACTATTTACTACATAATTGCAACAGAAAATCACGAAATCCGAAGTTCGCATTTTAGGAGGTGATTAGGAACCCGTAGATTGCGGGAAATGATCTTGTTATGAACTGGTAGTGGTAGGAAGTGGCCGTACCTTCTGAGTAGCCGCTAAACCCCGAAAGTAAAGAAAAACCAAAGAAATGTTTTCTTGTCAAATCAATAATACAATTCCCATAACGTACTCTCTAGCACGTGACAATATAGGAAAATTGTTTTGCGAAGAAAAAAAAAATTTTTTCCCTCAATAGGCATCCCGAGACTCGCAATTTGCACAAATCCGCGGCGCTCGCTTCGGCGTGTTTACATCCAATCCAACAGCAAATTCTTCACTTTTATGCCGACATCCTATTGGATTGCATTTCAATTTACTGCCACTTTACGCCCACTGAATTTATAAGGAAATAACTGTTTTTGTATATCTTTGGAACAAAACAGTCGCAGGGACCGACTGTTCCTTTGATGTATTGTAATGATGACGTTTCGTGTGTGTTTTAACATACATACATACACATCACGCTTGTCTCACAGAGCGGTAGGCAGAGACTCCAAACGAGGCCTTCAGCGCTAAAGTGGCCTAAGCCACGGTTTTTCATATTAAGACGTAAGTACTTCGTAAATTTATTAAGAAAATATTAAAATAAAATCGTTCATGTTAAAGAATCCATAATTTTCAGTACAAAACATATTCGTTCAAACATTTCGACAAAAATAAGCTTCCATAAAATATATTGTTGGGACGCCGCAACCAACCTAGCGCCTACAATGGGCGCATAGCAAAGTGACCGTCTTCTTGCTCCGCGTCATCTCCTAGTTTTAGTATCATTTTTATGTATAAGTACATTTTTATTGAAATCTTTTGATTCTACTTGGGGATTCTGCACTGAACCAGAAGGAATACGACCAAACATATATATAAATACACACATAAGTCAAACTCATTATTCTAAAAACTCCTATATCTCTATACTGATTGGTCTAGGGATAGGTCACTTTAGCGCTGACGGCATCAGATCTCCTTTTGTCACGGTCCTGACATACTTTCGACCGTTTCGCTTCATCTACATTCTTATCCGCCCCCAAATCATCATGGAAATCATTGGGGAAGGCCGTCGTCTAGCAGTGGACGTAATGTGGCTGATGATGATAATGATTAAACTAGACAAAGAAATTGCCTTCAGAACATGTTAATAAATATACCATTATCGTTTTCATTCGTCTCTACCACGATTCTCAGTTCCCCTAACTTCGCTGAGCAGAGAATACAATTACAGCAAAAGTTCTGTACTGAGTGTACAGAACAGGTTTTGTTAAAACAAAATTTACAAATTTGTGAACAAAAACAGCAGTGTACGCTACACTGCCGCGAATGTATCGCCGTTCAACTAGTAGACGCGGTTCTCTGGCAACGGCTTAGTGTGTTGTTTCAGGGATTTGTGTGTCGTGTAAAGCTCCCCGATGGTGAACGTAAGCTGCTAGCAAAGCCGTGAATTGCTTTCTTGTTAGTTTTTACATAAAGTATTTTTATAATGTGAGCGTCTGTAGTCCGGGTAACCGGGAGGTCGCGGGTTCGAGTCCGGCAAATGGACGTGTACCAATGGGACTCTTTTTCAGAGCCTATACGCAACGCAACGCTCGTACGGTGACGGACAACATCGTGATGAAACCAGCACACCACAAGGTGTGTGAACCCTAAAACGGCAATGGGCTCACCCCCTGTCACGTTGGGTTAAATACGCTTGAGAAACGTGGGCATTTGCTTTAGCAAGTGCCTCTGCCTACCCCGCTATAGGATTAAAAGGCGTAAAGCATATTTAGTTTTTTTTTTATTTTATAATATCTCACTCTACCATATCACACAGTTGAGAAAGGAACGTGGAAGACGTGTGGTGGCGGCGAATAGAATACATGTGTCACCACCCCAGTCTAACTTTTCCCGTCGTGTGGGTCTGTGCAAGGCGACCGATGGAACTCTCCAGAGGACGGGCCGCAGCGCTCTCTCTTAGTTAAACCATAACACGTTTGCGATCGCCAACCCGCCTGCCAAGCGAGGCGATTATTGGCATTCCCCCCAAATGATCATGGAAATCATTGGGGGAGGCCCTCGTCCAGCAGTGGACGTCATGTGGCTGATGATGAGAAAGTGACAGCTAGATGCTTCGCGCGGACCTCACTTGAGGACTCGATTGCACTACTGAGTCTGGAGACTAGAAAATAATAATGTTGAGGGTAGATGTCGTGTGGTGACGGCGAATAGAATACATGTGTCACCACCCCAGCCCAACTTTTTCCGTCATGGGGGTCGTAAGAGGCGACCGAGGGAGGAATAAAATTCCACTAGGACATTTCCTATTGTTTAATGTGGAAATGCAGAAAGTTATCTTTTCGCTTTTGCTTCCAGTTTTAACAGTAAAATCAAATAATTCAAATGTTTTTAAAGCGTGGTATGTACTCTCCATATTCTGTAAAAGTTTTTATTCCACGACTTCGCCTGTACTGAATACTCTCTTTTCTTTACGATATTTTTAATCAACGTTCTAATAAGTACAATTTTTGTGTCTCGACGTTTGTTACCAAACCACCACCACCGGCCACCAAACAGCTTTACTTATTTTAGTGAAATTTTGTGTGCATATCGTGTACGTCTGAGAATTGGTCAACATACAAGCCATTTATATAGCTCGAGAAACAAATAAAATGTAATAATGTTTAAATTTTCAGCTTCGGAGTTAACGTGAACAAATTTAATTCTGAACAAAAGATGTTAACAGTACTCACCCTATTGAAGCCAGCTTCTAGATACGGCAGTACGGCGAAGTCGTCCTTCAGATACACACTGGAACAAAATGATAAACACTGTCAGAGCTTGTAAGTTTTATATCAATGTTTACCGACTTAAAAAAGGAGGAGTTTCTCAATTCGTCTGTATTTTTTATGTTTGTTACCTGACTGGGAGAATCAATTGCAATGATTATGTTTTTATTTGAAAGCTGGTGGTTTCAGTTTTGGCAATGGCATCCATGATAAAACCACATCAACAACAAATCGGTCAACGTTTTCCCGGTTGAAGTCGGTTCTTTTTTATTTAAAGTGATTGTCAAAAAAGCTTTTTCCTATCTCACAAATAACACGGCGGTACAGACGCCAAAGCTATAATCTGTCCCATTTTGTATGCTTGGGAAATACAAAAATAGTCACACGAAAACCAAAAGATTGAAAGAAAAAAAAAATACACTTCACGCCTTTTAATCCCAAAGCGGGGTAAGCAGGGGCACTTGCTAAAGCACATGCGTATATTCACCAAGCGTATTTAACCCAACGTGACAGGAGGTGAGCCCATCGCCGTTATAGGGTTCACACACCTTGTGGTGTGCGGGCTTCATCACGATGCTGTCCTTCACCGTAGCGTTGCGTTGTGTACATAGGCTCTGAAAAAGAGTCCCATTGGTACACGTCCAGTAGCCGGACTCGAACCCGCGACAAGCGTCCCGGTTATAAGTCAAGTATCCGAGCAAATGTACCACTGACGCTCTTTAAAAAACAGAAAAGTCGCTACTGGTAACCAAATAGTACAGTTCCTCTGTGCTGTTTGTATTGACATTGGCTTCGGCTTCTATACCGCCAACCTGAAAGGGACGGTTTGATGCACCAGCCTCGCTTTTCGGCTGCCATGAATTTGCCATTTATCTTCGTGTTTTTTTTATACCTAAAAAAAATACACTTCTCGCCTTTTAATCCATAAGTGAGGGAGGCAGAGGCACTTTTTCAGCAGTGGCGTATTTTTTATATATCAGTCTATTAATAGGTATTTTATTATTTTTATTATTTACATATATTTTATAGCGCCCGCATTACGTTTCTATAACGGAATATCTAAAAGGTCAGATGAAGTGTAAAACGGATTAATGATAAGTAGGTACAGTTTACAAATCGTTAAGGACTAAAACGTTTTCGACCTTTTTTCTCTTCATACGAAACGAACCCTCGCATAAAAATAACAGCTTCCAAGAAAACGCTCCTCGGCATACTGCAAAAAGAAAAGAAACGTCTACGCCATCGTAGTCGCCATTCATCTGACTACGACGTAGCGCGTAGTCGATCGGACATATAAGTGAAAATATAGTAGTCCCTACATCTGGGTCCCTTTTTGAATAGTTGTTGTTCGCGCCCGTCCCTCGCACTGCATTATCTCGTGCCCATTGATCGAGAAAGATAACGTGCAGTCACTGTTTGATGGACACTTTGTAAAGCCCTTTCACATCTGAAATTGAATCGATCTAACGACGACGGCCTGCGTGATAGTAAAGTGAATTGAATAACGAAAAAAACACTATTCATTCGATACCGTTGTTATAATTTCATGAAAGTTACATTGACTACGAATTTCGTTTTAATATGATGTGTGATTAATGTTTGTGGACGGGAGAGATGAAAACTTTATTTCAATCTTTTTTGGTTGAGGTATGAGATTACGGCTTATATCAGCAAAGTAGACGAGTTTAGTGCTTCATTCTCTTTTAACAAGTTTCGCAAAGTATTTCGTCTACTTGTACCGTTTCAAAGCACTAATGCTTTCGTCCATTTTCAGCGGCGCCATTACGGGACACTCTGGCACCAGTCATTGATAGATGAGCTTCAAGTTCCAGTGTTTTATTTGTGAGACTAGGTCTGTTTACAGTCGCTGGTCACAGCCCAAAGGCTCTGGTTGTGTGCGAACCAATTTATCGTAAAATCACCGTCTGATCCGGTTCATTCCACGCGGTTTGATCGAAGATCCGTCCGCGACGCCGCCCCCGGTCAGGGAAAGAATCCACCGGGGCTCAAGCTTGCGTCATATAATAGTGTGTCAATTGAATCGAGGGACATCCATTGTTTCTTGTTGTTTGTTGATAACATAGGTATAGGTTTAGACAAACACGTTGTAATGTTTGGTATCTTTTTACAGTCGTTGCTTTCTCAGTAATTAATATATATTGGTGATAACATTGTAATGGATAATAAATGAGTACAAGTTAATTCTTAAGCGATAATGAGAAACCGGAGACGGAAGAATTCATAACAAATGTTTTTTTGCACTAAAATATAACACAAGCACTTTTTATAAACCTAAATCTATTAAACAAAATAGTACGTACTTGTTTGTTATAATGCTATCAATGTTTAAATGTGTAAAAAAGCGTTTTTGTTCCAGTCCTAAGAGGATTAGTCAGAGAAAGTTTACCATTCAGTGGCGAAACATACAAGCCGATTCCCTGGATTTTCTTGTGGGACACTATTTATTTACTGCGAATTAGATTAATATTTCGATACCTCCTTCGCGCTTTTATAACCGGACAACCGGAATAATGTCGAACCATCATCCGTATAAGGTGAAACCACCACTTACCCGCACCAAAGGCTTTGCGTTAACATTTATACCGAACCGCCAGATTGTGGACTCACTTTCCGGATTCCGTGTTTCCTGGGCAGTATGCCTTCAATTCACGGGTGAAAAGGTACCTAATAAGCAAGCGTGTTAAATCGTAGACCACATCGCAGTTTAACACCACGTTGGATAGTGTTCCAATACATGCCTTTTTGCAATAAATATTGTGGTAGTTGTACCTACTAATTTCTGTTAATTTATTCTCTCTTCTCGATAAATCAATCAAGTATTTTAAATTATTTTTGTGTGTTTTTCTCTCTCACTCGACTAAGATTTGTCAATTTTTTGTATAGACATACCTATTTGAAAATTTCTTGCATTGCTACTGTGACCATGAGTAGCCTAGTTAAGTCCAATTATTAAATAACAATAGGTATAGTTAACGTTTTACTTCACAAATAAGTTACACAGGTAATAAATAGTCTTCTATATAACGGTGTCACTAACTCCTAATTAATCCTCTTTTACTAAAGACAACTAAAATCCACCAGCCAGTAAAAACTAAGGCACTATCCGGCGCGGAGTTTTTTTAACGTGCCGCGAACCCGGACCTCGCTACAAAGAGATTTCCGGACCACTGAGCCATCGCATCTGCTGGTCCGACACACGTAACCACAGTTGTAGACACCTATCTATCTATACATTCCTCCTCGGAGGAGATCAATTAAAAACAGACATGTTTTCGAGATTTTACAACGGATCCAACGTCCACTAAAAATCCAGTCAGAGATTGCTTCAAACGAAGCGGCTGCTAGCGTCACGCTTGCGTGGGCTCGCTACGTGAATTCTGTTCACAATTTATATAGTTCCGTGAAATGATAATACTATTTTGGTGGAACACAGTTTTTGAGGCGATTGTTGAAATTTTACAATCCGGCAAGAGCTCTCAAACTCGTATTTCGCCTCTCCCGTAACATTTTCCTCAAGTCCCTTAGGTAGGCTTTAGAACTGACCAGCCAATGTGTTTTGAATGCCATACAGAACACCGGGCGTAAGTAAGTATCTTGCCGAAGTATGTGTGTCCTGCGCAGTACAGTCTAAGCGTCTTCATGTTGGAGAAATTATAATTGGCACCGGTATCTTAGTTTGGGTGTTTGTTACTCCGTGACGCAAAAACTATCGAACGGATATCAATTAAACTATACACTAATATAGCCTAAATACATCGGAATAAAAAACAATCCTTGTTTTGTCGCGAATTTAAGACGGGAACGGTATAAACTGCGAGTAACATCACCCGGGTACATCGTACCTGTAGTTTGTAAATGAAAAATCATTCTAAGCACAAAGGCAAAAAATATGGAATGCGCCGGTCATCAAATATTGTATAGAAAAGAAGGCAGCTCATGTTAAAACCGTTTGGACTAAGAGCAAAACGTTGTTCAGCGTCAGTGAAAGTATTTTTCAAAGTACACCCAACATTTTTTACCCTTTATGCTCAAAGGTATACTAAGGAAAGCGAACATGAATAGCACGAGTACGGATTCCATGTCTCATTTTTTTTCAAGGACATGCCCACCACCACCCAAGCCCTACCTGCCTCTCGGCGTATGAGCCTTTCTCTTAAGACGTGCGCGTCTACTTGCTTTTGCGTCTTATCAACGCACACGTTTTTTGACTCCATACAAATTATCTTTGTCTCATATTATATAAAAACTTTTGCATTATAAAAAATCTGGTAACATAAATCTTCTGTGTCATTCCTATATGTTTGTGTTTTGCTAGTTATACGCTGTCGCATGTTGTTATAAACCTCTGGTAGGGCATTGTGTGCTAAGTTAGTTTGCTAGTTTTTCCGAACTAGTTCCACAACCTTGCGTAACCCCTTCGGTAGCGCTACTCTAAGCACCCCAATTCCTTCACGAAGCCATGCAGTGCTTTTGGTATCGTGTTGGGTTATAGGGGACCTGGGTTATGGGGGACCTGATATGGCATGGACCTGACATGCGGGCAACGCATAGCTGCGTTCAGGTTCATATTGCACGATATATTGATATACCATCTTATTGCAGGACTATATGTTTTACTGTTTCCTCGCTCTTCATGCAGGATCAGCACATGGGGTTGTTCCTACTAACCAACCATGTACATAGCCATAGTACCTTTAGGTAAGGAGACCTTGTGTGAAAAATATTACTTTTTTTACTCGGCATTTTATTACTAACGCGGACGTTTTAGTCAAACGCTAGTAATTATTTTTTCATAGTATGCTGTGGTGAGAATCTGTGGTGCAGTTGGTCGGATACTTGACTTGCAAGCGGGAGGTCGCTGGTTTGTTTCCGGCTACTGGACGTGTACCAATGTTATGCTAAACCGCTGTTATGATGAAGGACAAAATTGTGATGGAACCTGCACACCGCAAGGTGTGTGAACCTTAACGGCGATGGGCTCACCCCTTGTCACGTTGAGTTAAAAACGCTTGATGAAACGTGGGCATTTGCTAAGTAAGTGCCTCTGCTAACCCCGCTTTTAGATTTAAAGGCGTGAAGTGTATTTATGTTTTACTATAGTGGAATATAAGGTGATGTATGTACGTGTGTGTATTAATATTCCGAGCCACTGTTTACCACTGCAGGGAAAAGGCCCTCCTTCTACTCCGTGTGATCATGGGCGGTGTTCGAGAATTCGTGTCCTGATAATTATTAATTTAGCGTACAAATTAGGCACGGTAATGCAAATCTATAATGATTAAATCAGTGTTCACACCATCGTCGTATTGAGTAGGTACTTAATATTGTGTGGTGATGACATTAACTATTGTATTTCCACTCCACATGAGTGTTTACACGTCAATGCACGCCACAAATGCCAGTTCAATTAGTTAGCCCTATATCCACATTACGTCGCATTTCGCTTAGTTTCAATGTTAATGTTTATTAAAAAACTAGCTGTCCCGGCAAACACATGTTTTGCCGCAGATTTGTACCCCGTGTATTGAATTATACTTTTAAACCTTCCCTGGATTTCCGCGAATAGTTCAAGAGCGAAATTAGCCAAATTGTTAAAGCCGTTTCCGAGTTTTCGCGAGACTAACGAACAGTAATATTTTTTTATATAATAGAAGATGGCGGCACCAAGTTTTAGAACCATATATTTTTTTGTGACAAAATATTTGTGTGAAATGCTTATTTACAACACTGTGAACAAGCATTTTACCACCATCCTGCCTGCCAAGCTGGATGCGAGAAGCCGAAAACAGATCAGAGTGGCGTGCAATTGGAGAGGCCTATGTCCAGCAGTGGACAAGTATGGGCTGATGATGATGATGATCCTGCCTGATCTTAAGCAGGGATAACAAATTGACGTTTTTCTCATACACATCTTTTTATAAGTGTATTTTTAATTTCATATTTTGTAACATGAATTTAATATACTACGTATAGATAGATATGGAGTAACAAGTTCCACTAAACCTGGAGTAAAGTTTAAATAAGTGCCAGCGTCTTTACTAAGTGTGTAAGAGTCATTCTTAAGCCCTGTACTAAGTCAAGTCAAATTTAATCCCCCAACTGTAAGTTAAAACAACAAATCACTTTTACGACTCGCAACTATAAAACTGTGAATTTCATTAACTTTTAGCAATGTTGGATGGAAAACAAAAATTTGTTACTCGTATTATCTCTCCAGACAAGGTCGGGGGTCAATGACATAGCGTTAGTTGAAGTACTGTGAGTACGTTATAGGTATAGGCTGCGATCCCATGAGGTTTATACTGGACCTAATGTATTTATTTACTACTGGATTGCCCGCGACTTCGTTCACTATTATATTGTATCGTTCAGTAGTCATTTATGGTCTAAACGAAAATTGTTTTGATAAAATCTGGTGCTGTTAATAATAATTCGTTAATGATAATAATTCGTTAATGGTCCCCTGGACCGATTTGGCTACTTTTGGTCTTGAATCACACGTGGAAATTTCTTTAGTACACGGGGTAAAAAAATTGGATCTATTTAAAAAACTGCAATAACACCTTCGGTGTAAATCTGAGAGTACGTGGATGAAACTGCGTGGCGTTTACGAGAGTAGTATTAATTATCCCTAAATTCCCACGGTAACGGAACAAACAGGCTATCAATAGGGAACAGCGCGGGGAACAGCTAATTAATTGAATTTACCGAGGCTCTCAATAACAATAACAAGGGTATTGATATACATATATATTTATAGTATCTTATGGGGGTGAGAAACGTCTTTGATTATTGCTTGGTTAATTAAATTTTCTTGTTAAATTTTAACAGAACATCAATACACAGTGAAACAAAGTCGCTTTCCGTTGTCTGTGCCTTGGTATGCTTAGATTGTTCAAACTACGCAACAGATTTTGATGCGAGTTACTTCAACAGATAGAGTGATTCTTGAGGTATGAGAGAAGCATTGTTAATAATATACAATGTTTGCCGGGTCAGCTAGTTTTTAATATTATAGTGAAGGAAGTGGCATCAAAATTGATGAGCCCATTCAATCTGGCTCCCACTTTCCAGGATGTACCCCTGCCTATAGCCAATCGGCTGGAGCTTTTAGGCTAACCCCCAACCTCAAATTTGGCTTCTTCTTCTTCTATATTGAGGCTACGGTCCAACGCGCAGCCAAGAAGCTGGGCATCCTCTCGAAGGTGCGTCGGTATTTCACACCGGAACAATTGCTCACATTGTATACAAGTTCAACCGGGTAAAAGATGAGAACAGTATTCCCTGCTCTCATCTTTGGGACGGATCAGCAAAATACCTGCTTGTCATCTCTCTGGAGGCAATAGAGAGGCATACTAGAAGGCTCATATTTTATGTGAGGACAGGCTGTCTGATGCTCGGCTATAAAGCCTAGAGCGTCGCCGCAAGGTTGCGACCCTATGTGTCTTCTATCGGGTGCATTTCGGAGAGGGTGCTCGCGGGTAAAAAGGTACCTAATGAACAAGAGTAGACAACAAGAAGTAATAGAATCAGCAATGCACATCGTTTTCCGTTACGATGCCAGAGCTATGCAACTAAAGCAGACATTAGACGTTCATGCAGGAAATTCGTCAATCACAATCATGACTGTGGTAAAACTGAGATCAAAACGTATCGTCTAATGTCTGCCTAAGAGAGTGTCCTAAACTTAGGCCTCAGTTTTCGAAACCTTCAATAGAGATGCACTAGCGCTTTTCTTACTTTATGAATACCGTGGATAATGTAAAACCTCCCTCTGTCACTGTCGGTTAAAGAGGGCTCGGTTAAATGAGAAGGAAAAATTTAAGGGCTGACCTATATAACTAAGTATTCATAAAATAAAAATTAATGTATTCAAACCTTTCGACCCCAAAGTAGGACGGGCAAGGGTAGTAAGAAACCCAAGCCAACTTCACACCTTTTGGTATGCGGGTGTTGTCATGATTTCGTTTACAAAAAAAGGTTTGTATATAACTTATTTATAGTAATAAATGATTTATTTTTGTGCTAAGACTGTCTCAGCTAGAAGTCTATTAAATAAGATTATTGTAGCAAAAAAAAAAAAATGAAATGAGACATCTTAAATCCTTCTTTTGGAGCTGCAAAGGTAATATTTTCCGAGAATCGGTACCTATTTAAATAATTTTAAATCTTTACAA
>SJJU01015651.1:0-12191 GCA_012932125.1 Conopomorpha cramerella
GTGTGGCTGTGCTTGTCAGCGAAGAGGAGACTCCGGCTCAGCATCAAGTCACGGTTGCCCGTGACGCTGGTCTTCCGCCGGCTCTCAATTACTCGGTAATACTCAATAATAGCTGGTAAGATATAAAACGATCGCGAACCTCTAACCCCAAATAAGATGAAATAAACTATCTGTAGAAAAAATATGGTTTTCTATTTCTAATAGAGTTAACCAATACAGAAAGTATCAAAAAGGGGAAAAATATATTAATGGGATGGGTCGCTAAATTGGCTTGTTTCGCGTCGCAAATTGAATCAGTTTGAGGAGTAATTTCAGACACCTTTAATCTTAATTCTGATTACAACCACGTGCGCATTTCACTGTGAATCGCAAACTCTTGACAGCCAACTAGCCACCATTACGTGAATGTTTCTGCGAACACCCTACCGTCCAAAGAGTAACCCCTAGGGATTCACGAACCCAACTTCGAGAAACCCTGATTTAATGCGACAAAAAACTACCTATTAAACACACGGTGATGCCCAAAAGGGGATGTGGACAGAACCTTCGGCCATATTTAGAGCATAATAAGCCCTCCGGTACACTAGTAGGTACTACTAAGTTCTAAGTTGTTAAGAAGTTGAACTGGTAGTAGGTAAGTACTAAGGAGTTAAGAAAGTCAATATGGGGCTTCAGTTAAAAGTTGCTAGCTCTTAGCCTCGATAAACCTAAATCTTCAGATCCCAGCTACATACCAGGAAGAAGAAAGAAGCTACATAGCAGTTGATTTTTTCTACCTAACCTAAAAATAAAGGTGTAAATATCTACCCCAAAACTTACGTCATATTCAGCACTGTGAAATATAACACTGGTGGTTTTTAACTGCTTTATAGATAGGTAACGAAGGTCAAAAATACACTCTCGAAATTATTTTTTTCGGAGTGGTCGATATATAACCAGATGCCAACATTACATCTTCGCCGACTTTTATTACATTTTATTGATAGATCCTGGCAAAAAACAAGTTTCATTTTGATTACCCACCCACCCGAAAGTCGTAAAAAGTACTCTATATATAATAATACTTCGCCAAAAATGTTAGGGTTGAACACCCACGTCAGTAGGCATGAGCATAAAAAAATTTATAGCACTTTAAATATTTCGAAATATTCCGAATAGTTTCAGAGCTATAAAAATAAAAACCGACAGGTCGTAAAAGAAAAACCAAATTTAAATTAGACTTCACACATTTATTGTATTTTTGTCTAATAAAAATACTATATCATCTATAAAGAGGACAATATCCGCGTAGCCCGCAGCACACAATCGGGACAGTCAAACGCTGAACGCTACATACAGATATTGTACTTTTTGTTTTCTAACATTAATCTATGATCTTAATTTACAGCCCTATTTTAATGAAGACAAATCATGAACTTACAATTTTAGCCAATGTAACGCATATCGAAAGATAAGAATTCTTTTTGTATTGCACTATTGCAGAGTGTGAAAAGTGTTAGACACAAGTGTGTTTAAAATTTAATCTAAATTCAACAACAGCACGATGCGCTGACGGCCCAGCGCTGCCATTTACATAGTAGTCAGAGCAAGCATATGAAAAGCAAAAGGTAAATCCGTCACAAGAAAATAAAATTAAAAAAAAAACAGACAACGCAAGAGACAAGACAATTCACAGATAAAACTCTCGGAATATTACAAAGTAACATTGTTTTAAAGTAGATAAATTATATAATTGTAACCTGATTGTTATATTATGTATTCAATGTTCCCAAAACATTATAGCCAGCATGCACATAATTCGACGATGTAAATTGACAATATGCACATTATTTAACATAACCGGGTAACTTCAGATAAACACAAACGATATAAAATATCGAAATAAATATTGGATAATCCCGACAGCAAAATTCTCTTAAACATTATCGTACATGTAAGAGGTAGGTCTCATGCAAGTCATCAGATAAAATCAAATACATTCAGAAACAAGGCAATGTGAGCTTCACAACCCGTCCAATAAACGACCTATTTATAATAATATGAATTTACAAAATCAACAAGTGCATTTCAGTGATCAATTTATGTACAAAATAATGACATTCATACGTTGCCCTGTAATCTCGTTAACAATTTAGATTGGAATATTTACTTTGCCGATACACCAAAATCAATTCAGTTCACAAAACTCTAGAAGACATTACAAAATATACTTCAAACGTAAATTAATTGTCCTGTTTTGTAATTGGGAACTATTTGTATAACCTGGAGAGATCAGTGCGCGAAGGCGCTACCCTCGACTCTCTATAAACTTCAATACTTAAGGTATTTTCTAATTGGCATTCTTAAAAAATGTCCCCTCTAGTATTCTTTACTGCAACCAGCCCCCCTCCTAGCAAAGCGCTCCAAGACATGACAAGACATATCGGGCACTGCGATTGATTGAAACAAGCTTGAGTCGCACGATGTGTGACATAGCAGCCAATCACAGCGCGTATTTAACCTATGTCGTGTCTTTCTTGACGCCCTTGCTAGGGCTGCAGGACCCTTAGCAAATCGCTCCAAGAAATAAATGACAAGATGTAACGCGGTGCAATTTGTTGAAGCAAGATAAGTCGCGCAAAGCTAAATATATCAGTCAACACACCGCGTCGTAGTTGCATCATGTCGTATCTTTTGAAGCACGTACTAGAGTTTCAGATGTATGACAAAAACTACATATCGATGGTTTCCAGCCAAAAAGGCCTAAGCGACATTTTTGTCCAAAATGAGTTGAGTATGTATCAGTTTGGATCGCTTTTTTTTCTGCGTCGATTTGTCTAGGTTTCACACCTGTATGACGTAGTTTGATGTCGCTCAAGCGGTAGAGATTATGTGTTTTTCTCCCAAAACATTGCTTTATTTAAACTTTAAGCCACTCTCCTGTAAAATTACTTACATGTCGCTTAAACCTTTTTGGCGGGAAGCCAAACATAGATATTGACACCATTAAAGGGTTAGGCAGAGATAGCTATCATCGATAAAACTACCTCTACCAGAACGTTTACCACATTAGCAGAACGAGAAGGGTGGTGAGTTGTAACAATAGAAAAAATTAGGCTTATGTACCGAACAATACGAAAAAACGTATTTTACTGCAGTACATACGATAAAATGCTAGTAGACGCGCACGCCTATAAAGAATGGCCCGTACGCCGAGAAGCAAGTACGGCTTGGGTGGTAATGGGCTTGTCCCTGATAAACAAGTACATACAATTGTGTGTTTTCTTAAACAATGCCAATTATGTACATCAATTTACTAAATCTACCGGTGAAACAATCTACAGCATCAAGTACAGGCCTAGACACAACATACATAGTATGTACATATAACTATTTACAAGGGAACACACGCGCACGGCCACTACCTCCTCCAGTTCACATCGTTACTGAAATCAACGCTTCAAAATCACAGTTTTTTTCTACAAAACCTTATATATGCATTGCGTATTCTGTAGCCGTTATTCTCAAAATAATTATTAACAGTGACGTCATAACATTTCGTTAAGACGGTAAGTTTGGCGAATCTGACTACAAAGCAGTTAGCTACGAAATCAGTCTACGCATTCCCGTTCCGTGGCCAGTGACCAAAACCGACTACGAAGTGGGACTGGGTTGTAACTTTAAAACGTTTGAGATTTCGGCCCCTTTCTATATCCTTGTCTTTTGTAGCACATAAGGTAAATACAATGCGTATACACGGTTTTGTATGAAATTGCAACGTTCAGATCTCTTGTATTATTTGTGTACATGTTGACTTAAATAACGGCATGAACTCGACAGGCGGAGTAATGGGCTCGCAGCAAAAACCGCGAGCATGTTTTCAACATGATCACTTCGAAATGAATTTTAAAGTACCTCCCACGAGCTCTCTATTAAAGCATTGAATAAGGCAAATCTCATGCATTTACATCTCCATTCAAGTAACAAATGAACGGAACTATTATTAAAAGTTTTCCTGGCAAAGAGTTAAGATTCATTGCTTTGAATATTTAAGGAAGTACACAATCAAATCACGCCGAAAAAGCTTCGAAGACATCGAAAATGTGTGCGATTTTTGTATAAAATAAATACAGGCACTACATAGGTACCCGGTCTTAGCAAATTCGCAATGAAATATTCCCATGCAAGGCACGTTGACAAAGAAGGTGTGAATTGTAAAAGTCCATAAGTCCGCCATGACAGTTCTAAAAACCACCGTTGTTCAAACCTAAATATGGTCGATACGTATGTTTGACAATAAATAAAACATTACTTTGTAATCTTTTATAATTCAGGCCTTCTTTAACGTACCTAGTGCGTTTCATCTGCACACGATTTCGATAAAATCATTCGATATAAAACCAAAAATACCAATCGATGTATTCACGGAACATTTGCACATAAGACAGTTCCAATTGCTATGTAAATTCATAAACAGCAAGCAATCAATAGGAATGTAAACATTTCATCTGTTCGCGACATAATAACGGCGGCGATACCAATCTCTTAAGTTAATAAATGTTTAAATTATTTGCGTTGTGTGTGTTGATATGTTACAATCAATTAAAGTCAAGTTGGACACTGGTGTCATATAAAATGTCTCGTATGGAAAATAGCTTGCCTGCAGCAACTTATATTCAGTCGACTACTGTATAAACTACAACATCATTTCACAAAATATCTATATCCAGCGATGCGTGCAAACGCACCGCCGTACAATTATAGTAAATATTATCATTTGTACATTAAACGTGTCCTCCCCAGCCGCACAACACTATATATTTACAACATAAACACGACTAAACAACGTCATCCTACGCATCGTCAAACTAAACTAACAAATTAAATTAATCAGGGCTGTAAAATCTAACAATAGACCCTATATTGTATAAGTTTAAAAACGGAATATCTAATTTTAGCTGTATCATTGAGGACCGTGGAAATTAGCAGTCTAACTCCTGGCGACATGAAGACAATATTGTGCATTGTGCAGGTGTTGTTCATAGTCGATCAATGATAACCGCGGTACAAACGGGTGGGTATCACCATATCACCACTGAGAATTACCATTGACGGTAATACTGACAGTAAAGTTATCAATATTACCATTGAGGTTTAAACTCGCGTAAACCGCCGTGCGCTTTTTTTATTATTACTGACATATCTAGGCGTCAATGCTTTTATAGTGAGATTGATTTGAAATTAACATGAAGTCTCTGAAACACTGTAATGGGTAATATTGATTATAGTGAAACCCACCCGCACAAACAATATTATAACAGCATTTTTACCATAAAATCTATTTAGCCATTTGGTATCAGAATACTGCCCTGAACATTAATGTTTAGCGTATAGCAACAGTTACACAAGTAAAGTGTTTTCGGTGTTATAAATAATAATCTTATAATAAGGTATGTATGCACTAACTATTCCGGAACGCGGGTCTGCGCTGTATTGTTTTGCCGGTGGCAGCGAGTGAGGATAAACATTATTTTGGTCATTTATTTAGCATATTATTATGCACGGTGCAGACAACAGATGTACATATGTACTATGAGAAGTAAGATACACGACGACCAAAGTGATCTTCACAGATCGCAACTACACAGAGAAGTACAGACGGCGCACGACCGCCGCCGCACCTAAACCTTAACGCTTAAAAACAGATTTTTATAAAGTGTGAAATATATTTTAGTTATGCTTAATGTTTAATAATAATATTGAACAAATAAATCAAACGCTCATCGCGTAAAGCATCCATTGTCTCAGACGAGAGGAGTCCCCGCTCCGAAACACACTATATTATACTTTATACGCTAAACTAACATCCTAATTACATACTGGAACATTCGAACAGGCCATCAACAATGTTATTCTACCCCTATAATTACTACGTGTCTACAATTCATTTCCATCAATACCATACAATTACACAAGAACGTTAGCGAGCCCGCGCGTTCCAATGTTCCATTATGTGCCATCCATTTGAAGACCATTCCAAGTGGTGGTTGCTGTTTTTACTGTGTACTTTTTTTTCATTCCTTTGAGTTAATAATTCGTTTAAATTACAACAGATTTTTTGTTACCTTTGACAACTTTTTCCTTTATTTCATCATAAAGTTTCAGCTATTAGTGGAATACAACCCTGCGTTTCCACCGACCAAACATTGACAAGTAAACTTGTTTGACACGTAGGCTGTTTATGTCGTATTTCACGAAAAAATGACCAGAACACTAGGCCACATACAGTTTTTCTTGTGCATGTTTCGCCAGTAAGAAACATTTTTATGATTACAGCAGAAGAACACCTTGAGTGCACTTTTACACAAGTCCACCTAGTGAGGTGGTGCTAATTGTTCCGAGGATCGATGCGAATGCTCTGCAACGCATCAATCCATGGACCATCTGCACGCTGCAAGAGGTGAACGAGGCCACAGATGCTGTGCGTGTGCCCGAATACTGCTCACTAAACATTTGAGGACACACGCTAACGACTCGAATAAAAGAAGAAGAATATACAAGTAAAAACAGCAACCACCTATCCATATTCGTAAGCCATCTCACACCATCGAGCCGGTATACCATGACAACTTAAATAACACTATTAACCCAGAACTGTACTTTACAAATAATACTAGAACTTTTCACAAACGCGCGGCATCCGCGCGCGCTTTCAGGCACAAGTCTAAATTGTAAAACATTTACAAGCAATTTTGTTTTGGTTAGAGGTTTTTGCACCGTTAGATTAGTTTTCATAAGTTAAGTCTTCGTAACAACGAACCGCTCTAATAAACGTAGTGGGTAAGACGATGTACACGCGACACGACTCGCCTGGTCACACTGCGACACATCGCCTGCTCGCCGACACCCGGCGACGTTTGCCCCGAGAATTTCAATACAAATCGGCAGTGAACGTCATAGAAAAAGCGCTCTTCAGGTACGCCAGATACAATATGTAACTGTGTACGGTCGACGAAGAAGATGGTCTGCCACCCTAAGGTTTAAATTCCTTTATGGTTAGTTTTAATGACTTACCGTACGGTCGTTATATTCATACAATGTTGTCAGACGTTTGTATCAGAAATGTACGAAAGTGACTCTCGTCACTCATTAAGTATGATATAGAAAGAACCGCTTGTTTAATTTAGTTACAAACAAAGCGTCATCAAAAATGGCCGACCACCTTCTCGTCCGACTGTACATTCCAAACGTGCAACGTTCACGTTCTATTGCGACAACGCAAAGGGCAGTCGTCTCGGGCGCAAATGTCGCGTGGATTGGGCGGGCAGGGGACGTGCGCGTGTGTTTTATAGCTTCCTGGGGCGGGTGAGGCGGCGCTTCTTGCGGTCGGGCGTGGCCCCGTCCAGCGAGGGGCGGCGCCGCGCCGGGGACCCGCCCGCCTCCGACCCGCTCGACTCCGAGCGCGCCTCCTTGCTGCCCGCCGCCTCGACCCCGCCCCCGGCCCCGCCCCCGGCCCCGCCCCTCTGACTGTGGGCCGCCGCCGCCACCCTGCCGCTACTGCTACTACTACTGCCGCTGACGCCGCTGCTGCCGGCTACGGCCGCCTTGCTGCAGCTCGACTTGCACTGCACGGCGGGTTTGCTCGCGCCCTCCTTTGGCTTAGTGTCCTCGGGCAGGAGTGTGATAATTTCGACGGGCGGCGGCTCGATACTAACTGTCGGCAGTTCTGGCTCGATCATTTCCGTGCTTGTGCTGGCCAGCCACTGAGATACGGTTAATAAAGACATTGAGATTAATACGGCGCAAAATTGTTTACAAAGTTCTATGACAAGTCTACTTTATTTTACAATATGATACAATGTTATCTATTATTGTCGCAATTGCATTGTTTAGTAAAACTTTAAATATAAAAATCAATATATGATTAACACGAAATCATTTCATTAATGAAACATGTACCGACGTAAAACATAGGCTACTAGCTAAAATTATGCATATATGTAATATACTTTGTTTTCTACTATGATAAAGAAATTTCAAGCGACGATCATTCGAGAGTAGTATTTCGAGCTCGAAAGAAGTAACGGTTGAGGGTATGAGGGTATCAAGTAGTAGAAGTTCGCACGATTCTAATCTAGATTTAATAATGATTCTTTCTAGTATAGTTTGGTGTCGAACGGGAGTAACGAAATCATAATTAATGTTTATTTACACAACGCAAAAGGTTGGTTCAAATTAGTGCAAGAGCACACGGCTCGTTGAAAATGTTTACACGACGCGTCGCAGTTCTGTAGTAGCGACGCAAAATGCCGCGTGCTCCTGCACGTAGTAGTTAAGGGTACTGAAGACACAAGAGTATGAGAATAGTGTATGTACTCACAAAGTGTTTGGGCGGCGCGGAGGGCGCGGAGGGGGTGGCGGGGTGCAGCGCGGCGCCGCACTCTGCGCAGAGCGGCGGCACGGCGGGGGAGCGGGAGCGCCAGTACTGCAGCTCTGTCTTGCACTTGTTCAGCTCCTGCAGGGTCACCAACAGACATTCTCACATGTAATATCTCAATATAGCTTTGCATTGCTGTATGGGATGTTACTGTTACTTCCTTCACCGACAGTACAGAGTAAATATAAATATATTCAGTACATACTTTTTTTATAATTGTGTGTGTGAGATTACATAACACTATTTGATAACTCTGTTATAGTACAGAAGGTAGCTAGCAGAAGTAGTGGGATGTCAGTTGAAAACCCAATGTAGCGAACCTATCACCACTTTCGGATCTTCACACCTTACTATAATACAGATTACCTCGCAATGTTTTTCTTGATTACCAAACAGGTAATAGCAGATAACTGCTAACACAACAGATTTATTCCCACTTATTCCTTTATCAGTTCCTTTGTCAAACAAAAATGTGTAATTATAAGCGTCTGTCGTCCAGTTGGTTGGATACTTGACTTATAACCGGGAAGTCGTGGGTTCGAGTCCAGCTACTGGACGTGTGCCAATGGGACTCTTTTTCAGAATCTATGTACGCAACGCAAAGCTTGTACGGTGAAGGACAACATCGTGATGAACACCGCAAGGTGTGTGAACCCTTTAACGGCGATGGGGTCACCCCCTGTCACGTTGGGTTAAATACACTTGGTGAAACGTGAACATTTGCTTTAGCAAATGCCTCTACCTACCACGATTTGTAATTATAAGGCGTGAAGTGTGTATATGTAAATTTTCCTTCAAAAAGGAACTGTTAAAGGTACTACTAGGAACAAACTCCACAACAAAGAACTTAATAACATATCTGTATCTCACAACACAAAATATTCAAAGCATCTTTCATGAAAAAATCCCATCCTAATAACACTATACACCTATAACGTTAACCACCCAGCACAAAGCCTACCTAAACCAACGATATCTACCTCCATCATTGGCATCAATCGCACCTGGAGTAGCGTCTGGAACTTGCGGCTGGTCTCCTCGTTCTTCTTGTCGTAGTCGTCGAGCCGGTTCGCGTACTCGAGCGTCTGCTTCTGTTGCTCGGCAATCTGCTTCTGTTGCTCGGCGATCTGTTTCTGCTGCAGCGCTGTCTTGCGCTTGCAGCTGCGCAGGTCGCTGCGTAGCGCCGACAGCTGGTCGTTGTATCTGTACACGGTTATATAGGTACTTAGTAATGTGCCTGATCATCTATCTAAATATTAAAAGGAAAAGCCTGAGCTGAATGACTGACTGAATGACATATCAAACGCACAGCTAAACGGCCTACACGTAGACAACTTGAAATTTGGTACGGACGTAGCTTAGGTACCATAGGGCCTAGAAAAGGAATTCCGAAATTCCCATGGAACGGCAATAAACGGGAAAAATTTCTTTTGTATGAATCTAAACGCTCAAGTTTAGACGCTTGACCCAATTTGAGATGCAGGATACTACTAAACTACGCGAATGTAAATGCGGTGCGTCCACTAAAGTTTTGTATGTATGTTTATCAGTGGAAAAAAATGTTATTTTCTGTAGCATTAAAAATTCGTTAAAAAAAAATTTGTTACAAATATTAACAAGGCAAGACAATACATTTATTGTGTTGGACAAGCCAAAAAAAAATATACAGAAAAAATAATAGTCCCAAGTTAAAATAGATAAATGATCAAAGTAATATGTAATATTCTGCCGGACCTTTGCAATAAAGTGAAATGTGCCAACTAAGATCGTAGCAGGTGTATTCACAATTGTGTATTTTTAACTCTTTCCTTTAAAACATCATGTATCAAAGTTAACAATAGCTTGATAAACATCAACTTTAGAAACTAAATTTGTTTTCGCAGTTTCAAGAATAAACCATGGAACTAGAAGAACCAGGAACGAAATTGGTATTTATAAAAATAATTTTCTCAATAGGCTTCACACCTGCTTCCCATAAGGTGACAAGACAGATACAAATAGATCTCCCACCTACTCTAGCGATCAATAAGAATAGTAATTTGCAAGACCATGAGAGGGCCGGGTGTGTTGGGTGTGTGGTGTGGTACATACTTCTTCATGCCCTGCTTGATGCGGTGTATGCGCTTGCGCAGCACCATGTTGCTCTGCGGCGGCGGCGGCGAGGGCGGCAGCGACTCCTCCAGCAGGTAGCCCAGGTCGGGGGCCGCCGCCGCGCCGCCCGCCGCCTCCGCCGCGCCCGCCGGCGACTCCGCGCACAGGTACGACTTGCTGCTCTCGCCCGCTGTCACCACACACACGCAACATATATAATACACATCATACTTATACTATAGCGTCTGTGATCCAGTTGGTCGGACACTTGACTTGTAACCGGGAGGTCCCGGGTTCGAGTCCGGCTACTGGACGTGTACCAATGGGACTCTTTTTCAGAGCCTAGGTACGCAACGCAACGCTCGTACGGTGAAGGACAACATCGTGATGAAACCTGCACACCACAAGGTGTGTGAACCCTATAACGGCGATGGGCTCACCTCCTGTCACGTTGGGCTAAATACGCTTGGTGAACCGTGGGTACTTGCTTTAGCAAGTGCCTCTGCCTACCCCTCTTTGGGATTCAAGGCGTGAAGTGTATTATATTTTTTTATTTATACTTATCAGTGGCGTGCACACCATATAGGCAAAAAGACACTGCCTACTTTAGTATTTTCGCTACCCGACCTAATAATAGAGTTAATGCTAGATAGGACCTGTGTTTTGTGGGTGAGTAGATAGGTTTATATTTCGTAAAGACAAGTTACCTATACATAGGTGTCAATCCTTGGGGATTACTGCCTACCTTGTCGTAAAAGCCAGTGCACGCCACTGATACTTATATATGGAACAAAACGAGAAACTCAATACTTAATGGCCCTTCTTACACTTGACACATATGACCTAATGTAATGGGGAATTTTCAGTGCCCTTGTTTCTCTTAGTTATGACAGATGGCGCTAGCTATAGTAGGGGGATAAAAGTCAAAGAAATGACTAACTTCAAGCAGTCAGTATTGAAGGTGACAGTTCATTTCTTTTTTTATTTACATGTTACAATGGAGTCTGAAGTTTGAATAACTTGTCTAATTATTAAAAAACTGTACTAAAATACAACTGATAGAAGTCCCCCTGGACACCTACTAGCGACATCTAGATAAGCAATTTTTGGGTTTTTGGGAGTTTGAAAATTCCCCATTGAGGCAATCTGTCACATAAACTTGTAGTGACAGTCGAGTAACCAATGCCATGCATCGATTAAACATGACTTTATGGATCAAACAAAACTAGCATAATTCAATTGACAAATTGATCATCCCCATTCTCCACATTCGCATAATTACGGGTCGTCTTCAGATCGTTGAGAGCACAGGCTCCATAATTTAGTTTATTCGTTTTGAAATGTGTGGCTATTACCATGGCGACGACCGATCGGCACCCCTACATTATAAGCATATTTTAAGCTGTCTGAAAGCTTAACTTAGCAACAACCAACGTAGAGATTGTGACAAATAATACCCTCCATATACGCACATCAAGTGCCTAGGGATCAAAAACATTTTTAGCTCTAAAAAAATCTAATTTATTTAAATCAAATCTAATCTTCTGGATTGGTCTCCTACCTAATTCGCCATGCCTGCATCAATGACTTATCACCACATTTTGAATAAATTATGAATGAATTCAGTTTTTGTAAAATATATTCTTGATTGCAATCTTCTAAATGTACTTGATCCCTAGACACT
>SJJU01015656.1:0-15063 GCA_012932125.1 Conopomorpha cramerella
CTTGTCAAAACGCAAAAATAATAGGAGTTACACCAAAATAACCCTTTTATTTCTCGATAATTTGCAAGAACGTGATTAATTAACAATAAAAACAATGTCAGAAGTAAAAATTGTGGCCGCGAGCATCATTAACTTCTTAAAACAACAGCTGGATAACGATTCGTTGAACAGTGATTCTCGTGAAAGCGTCGAAGTCGGCGTGCAATGTCTCGAGACGGCGTTTGAAGTTTCGCCGGAGGATTGTGCAAAAGGTCTAGATCTTGTGAAACTAGTCAGGGACCACCTAGGCAAGACCGCCGTCACGCCTGAGAAGCGCACTGAAGCTGAGAAACTAAAGAATGAAGGCAACGAGCTTATCAAGGCTGAGAAACACCGCAAAGCTATTGAAAAGTACACAAAAGCCATTGAACTGGACCCCAGTAATGCCGTCTACTTCTGTAATCGCGCTGCCGCCCATTTTAAACTTGGAGATTTTGAGACTTGTGTTGCAGACTGCACAGCTGCTATTGGCGTCCAAGCTGACTACAGCAAAGCTTTTGGGCGCTTGGGATTAGCACTGACATCGTTGGACAGGCATCGTGAAGCCAGACAAGCGTATGCCAGGGCCTCGCAGCTTGAACCTGACAATGAGTCCTACAAGACTAACCTTAGATTAGCTGATGAACATCTAGCTAACAGTGGTGAGAGACCACCTATGGATTTAGGCGGACTCCTCCAAAATCCCGCTTTACTGAACATGGCTACTGAAATGTTGGCAGATCCAAATATGCAGAATTTGATTTCTGGGTTAATGACAAACACAGCTGCTAGTCCGCAAGCACAAAACGGTGGAGCGGGAGGTATGAATGCGTTGTTGGAAGCTGGTCAAGCTCTCGCTCAACACATGCAGGCCGCGAACCCTGACTTGGTAGACGCACTCAGACGTCAGATGGGAGCCAGGCCACCCGGTGGGAACCCACCACAGTAACCTATTTATTTCTTTAGAGTAATATGTTATCAGCCAGGATGCAAAATAATTATGTTTTATCACAATTTTTTTTCCTGTCAATATAATTTATTTTATTGTTATGAAAGTTGGTGCAAAGTATCATACATATGATATTACAATATTCAAATAACCCATTGAAAAATGTCCTAGCATGTATATTATGGATAGTCGAGTGAAAAAAGAATCACTAATCCTGTATAAAAAGTGAACTATGTGACTGAAGCTAAGTAAAGACATTTTTATAATAAAATGCTTTATTTACTGATAACTATCTTTCTTTAACATTCTGTTATTTTGTCAACTTGCACTGTTTTGTTACATCAGCCATTAGAATTTTCTTAAACTATGTCTGGTATAAAAAAAGGTGTAATTGCAGTCCATCCTTCGAAAGAGTGCATCCTATGCATGTAGTTGGTATCAAGTAGATAGAAATCCTGCAATAAACTTTTAGACTTCTAAATATAATAAATACAATGGAAATTTGTATTAATAACTAACTAGTTGTCTCGGCATACATTTGTTTTGCCATAGGAAGTAGACTTTGTACCCCCTGTATTGGAAGAAATACATCTTTTAAACCTTCCCTGGACTTCCACTTGTGATTCAAGACCAAAATTAGCCAAATCGGTCCAGTTGTTCTCGAGTTTCAGCGAGACTAACAAACATCAATTCATTTTTATATATAGATAATCTTCTGCATCTCATGTATCAAATCTTTATTAGAATTTTCACTTAAATGCTAAGGGTTAAAAATGACCTCCGCTTTAGCAAGTGCCTCTGCCTACCCCTCTTTGGGATTAAAGGCGTGAAGTGTATTTATTTTAACAATGACCTCCACTGTAGGTAGTCCTGAGTTGTGGGGTCCTAAGTAAAGGTACTTGCCAGAAATACTATTATAGTGATATAATACATACAATCTATGTGGTTCATAGTTTTTTTACATATAATCATTGGAAGTATAAATAAAGGTGGTTGTTTGACAAATCCCTTTTTATTATCCTACATTGACTGACACTACATGTAACATCAACTGGGATTAAACTACTAGTGTCCAGTTAGATTCCACGTATGTCAAGCCTATTTTTGTTATGTTCTGTCAAAGTTTTTAATTTAGCGATGAATGCACCAAGTCAAAAGAAGTGTGTCAGAAAACAAAATAAAAACTTGGAAAAAAAAAAGATAATTGGACTTCTATTCTAAGTTGTGTCCTGCCCCCCTAGCACAGCGTTCCAAGAAATAAGTGACAAGACATAATGCGCTGTTATTTGTTGAAACTAGCTGAGTTGCACAAAGCGTGACATAACAGCCAATCAGAGCGCGTATTTGTTCTATGTCATGTCTTTCTTGAGGCGCGTGCTAGGGAGGCTGTTCAAGAAATGTCCCAGGTAACACAGCTCTCGTGAATATCCTGACGAAATTTAACTAAAATACGGTAAAAAAAAAGGGTCAGGTCTGTTTCTGTTACCATTAATCTAAATATGGAGAATATGTACAATCAGCTAGAAAAGTGGTATCAGTTTTGATGACACTTCCTGTGACACTAAAACATCAATAATAAGCTAGAGTTCTTAAATTGTGAAAGCAAAGATTCATGATCATGCAGGAAAAAACCACAGGTCCACCTTCCCTTAGTTTGAAAAGTAAATAGCAATAGATAGGTTACTGTTATTATTTTAAGGTACATTGTATACTTGTACCTAATAGGGAAGTCCTTAGTAGTATAGAAAATAAATATTCTAGCTAAGATAATTGACATTGGTTTTTTTTTGTTATTGTGTATTAAATTTATAATAAAAATAATGTTTGAATTGTATTTACTTAGTTATACATCTAGATGAAATCCTATCAAAATCCTCTTCAATTCCATAGTGAAGTATGTGTTACCTAATCTTGGTAGTGAGATGTGGAGAGTGATGAAGGGCATGTCGAGAGTGAACTGCGTGACGCAGGAGTGAACTGGAGCGAGGACAGGAGTGTTGCTAAGAACGGGCAAGGCGTAGCGTGATCTTGTCCAGGTCTTCTGCACCTCTGGGGTGCCATAGGAACACAACAACACCTACCTACATGATGTTACAAATAGAATACCTACATGTGTCACCACCACAGCCTAACTTTTCCCGTCGTGGGGGTCGTAAGAGGCGACCGAGGGAGCTCTCCAGAGGACGGGTAGCAGCGCTCTCTGTGAGTTAAATAACAACACCACTGCGGTCGCCAACCCGCCTGCCAAGTGTGCCGATTATCAAATGTTCATGGAAATCATCGGAGGAGGCCTGACACTTTTTGACACTCACACGAGACAATGACACTTTTCTGTCCATCGCGCGATTTTAATTTAATATTTATCATTGTTCAAGGTGAAGTTATGTAAGTAGATTGTGAGTGATTAGCAAGCTGGATTGGCAGTGATCTGGCCATAATAAGGCATTCGTAGATCCGACTACTGTTGGAGTAAAATAGTTCTCGAGCGGCGACCGCTTCTCGGCTAACGGAGTGTAAGACGCCCTCAGGCAAGGTGGATATGTGAAATACGTCAGATAGAAGCTGGATGCGAGAAGCCAAAACTAAATCACAGTAGCGTTAATTGGTGAGGCCCGGCAGTGGATAAACATGGGCTGGTGATGTCAGAACGTATTTTTTGTCAAATAAACGTAGGTACCTACCTAATGGAAAATTCCCGACTGTTTGCTTGTTTACGCTGCTCTTTGATAAAAATAGATAATAACGACTGTGACGGGCAAGAAAATTCCCTGGACTACGACCAATGCAAGTTATTAATTAAAAAGGTAGGTTAAGTCCCTCCGGTCGCCTATGTCCAGAGTGCCAAAATGACTAATCAATCAAACCGACTAGTGTCCAATTTTGTCTAGTCCTGATTTACACAATATTAATAGCATGCCCTGTAATGTCTTTATGGAAATAAATATTATTATTATTATGGTGTTTCAAATTAATTGTCTCTCCATTAGGGAGGTAAATAATTATCACTACTGCGGGCTTGTGGCCAAACAATAGTGACGTTTGCTAGGAATTAAGAGGAATTATTATAATAATAATAATTATTATTATTTGACTACCGTGCTTAACGGAGTAGTGAATAATTGTCTAGTTCCGCTTTTGTCTAGTTCCATTTTGACTACGCGCCTTTCGGACCTATCTTTGTATCAATGGAAAAACTAACTGCAATATTTCTGTATAGGTACAGTTGGCAAATAAAGTGGTGTATTAGTTTTGACAGTTTGTGTGGAACTAAAATAAATAAAATGATAACTGTCATAATGTGACAAGGGAAAAAATTAGGTTGGTAGACCATTTACTTGCCGACTGTATCTAAGTAAAGTAAAAGGGAAGTATGTCTGTGGTCCAGTTGGTCGGATACTTGTCTTGTAACCGAGAGGTCGCGGGTTCGAGTCGGCTACTGGACGTGTACCAATGGGAGTCTTTATCAGAGCCTATGTATGCAACGCAACGCTCGTACGGTGAAGGACAACATCGTGATGAAACCCGCACACCACAAGGTGTGTGAACCCTATAACGGCGATGGGCTCACCCCCTGTCACGTTGGGTTAAATACGCTTGGTGAACCGTGGGCATTTGCTTTAGCAAGTGCCTCTGCCTACCCCGCTTTGGGATGAAAAGGCGTGAAATGTATTTATAGTTCCAGAATCTACCATTGGATGGCATTGGAATAGCCAATAAATGCTTTTCTTTAAAGAGCACAGCTCTAGGGTCTTCAACTCTTCACCGATCACTACTAGCACAAATTAGATTATACGGAATGGCGAATTTTCTTTGACGTTTTTCTGGCGGAGAATAAAATAAAATCTGAAAATCGTCCGAAATTCTGTCAGAAATACGTCAATTTCGTATTGCAAGCGGAGAAATGTCATACTTTCCAAAGTTTGACAGTGTGGCTTTAAAGCTGAACATAAGAGCCAAGAAAGAAGAAAAAAAAAAGTTTGACAGTATGACGACCGAAAAGCCGTCAGAAAAACGTCAAAGAAAATTTCCCATTCAAAGTCATAAGTATGCATAGCCGTGCATATTATGTGTTTCCTCTAACTTCTATATGTACCTACCGTCTTTAGTTTAATAACTATGTGGGATTCCAGACAGAAGGCTAGGGCCCTCTCGGGATCTAGTCCAGTCGGCATTGATTGAGCTCTGGTCTATGCTGGATGCCGCTGTAGATCCTGGCTCTAACAGGAATCATAGTGGTGGGAAAGTGGGTGGGAATATAATCTTCTGTTTTATGAAAACAAGCCATAGGTACAACTTTTTTTATTAAAATGTTATAATAAACTAACATGTTGTATAAACGTTGTTGGGCTCAATTATTAACAACTTTTAGTATGGCGTTTTATTTTATAAAAAATCTATCCCCATGTGTATTTTCTATGGAGATGAAACATTTTCTTTTCATTTCCCAGCTGCATTGTCACCATGGACAAAGTTGTTCATATTGACGAGACCAACAACGTTTCTTAGAGGATTGCTCGCGGTATTTTTACACTATGCATACTAAAAGTGAATGAACTGTAATTGTAGATAGGTTTTTAATAAAAGCCCAAATCACTGCTTTCTTAACTATTTATTATACTATGTATAATTTATTAAGATGTTACAATATTTTATTCCAATACATTTACATATATTCCATTTTATGTACACTCAGTAGCAAATAGTAGGTATAAACATGCGACACGCCCCACCGGTGCCAACCTGACAAAAAAGTACTTACTAAATACTTTCAATTATTATGTTGGTAGCATTTGACACCGGAAGGAACGTAAAATTCACTCGAAAAATCTAAAAGCTTTAAAAAATTACTAGTTACTTTCAAGTGATAAAAATACAATACAAATTACAACAGCGGGTAATGTACATTTTCTTCCAATCAAATATTTTTTTTAATTGTAAAGGCACGGTCATTTCTGATGTATCTATTTACGTAAGTACAAATCAGTTGGCTAAATAATGATTAAAAAAGAAAGCTTCTAATAGGAACAAACCAATACAGAAGAAATCATACAAGACCATTCAAATATTTGCATTATGGCTTCGCCATACAAAATTGTCTAAATCTAATAAAAAAAAAAGTTGACCTTCAATTAGAAGCACCAAATTAACTAAGGAATAAATAGTTTTTAAGTAAAATAAACATAGTTAACATAAAATATACTTAATATTTTTCATCAACAAATATTATCCATCTAGATTAAGAGTGAAACATTAAAAATTATTATGCAGTTTTTTCAGTTGATTCCCTAACGGAGATGAAAACTGAATGCAGATGGCGCTCTAATCGCTTGACTCATGAATTAATTTAAAACAAAACTTGGGAAAAACACCATCAATTCACCGATCGTTATCGGTTACTATTAAAAATTACTATAGTTCTAGAATCTAAATAAATTAGTTCTGTTTTAGGTTGTTTTTCGAACAAGATATTACAGATTTTGGGTCAAGCGATACTAGAGCCATTGGTTCATTATTTCTCCACAATAACTTGTCTTTTTGCGTGTGAAACATCGATACATTTGTAATATTACATCTAAGTCACGAACATTGACGAAGCTCTCCAACCCATATACACAAAAAAAAAAGCAATCTCTTTTACAAAATTTGTAATTTAACGTTATTTAAGTCCAAAATGCAACGTGTCACAAAAAAAATGCAAACGGGAATATTCCAGACTAAAATCTAATAATTATTATGTAGATATTGCTTGCACCCAAAAACAAAAAAACAAAATAAAAGCTTGGCAGGTGTAGGTAACGCTCCTCTACTTAGTAAAAACAAGTACCTAATCAGGATGCCATTCTCAAATATAGCCCAAAAGTTTCGCAACGAAAATACATAACTTTTCTTAACAGTAATACAAATTAATCAATGAATCTCCATAATTTTTGGGCACGGGTAGAAAATAAATTGAAAAAAAAAATGTGTATTGAGATAACTTTAGCAAACCACAAAACCGTTGACAAACCACGAATGAGTGAAAGTGACGCAGAGTGTCTAAACAAGACGATCAACATGGTTTTGTCGCAACATTTGTTCGTGATAGCGCTGGTCGATATAAATATAAATGGGAACTTTTCCGTGACGTTAATTTGACAGATTCGTCCATATTTCTTTCATAATTTGTATGCTGAATGTGACATTAATGACAGTGGGAACGTAAATATGTCAAATGGTTCAATGCGCTGTGTGGTGAAGCCTATAAAAACGTCAAAGAAAAATCCCCATTATTTTCATGTTGGTAGCACTTGTCGCTGTACAATAGGGAAGAAAACGCTAAGCTGAATGCAGATGACGCCCCTTACGCTGGACTCATATCAACCAATGAAATTGAGGCAGTCTCTAAAGTGCTTTTTTGGGTCCATCGATACTTATAAACTCCATCATTCTTCCCCATAAAAACAAAAAATATTTCATACCTACTCGAGAAACAATGTTGCCAACATTGAAAAATGTTTAAACACAACTGACAATGGAATCAGTTTCGTTTCGACGGCGGTACCAAATGGGAGGGTAGGTCAGAGGGTAGCTCGTGACCGTCAATTTTCACTTGTATGAGGTGCATGGCCAGCGCAAACTCTTCGTCGTCGAGGAAACCATCCTTGTCGACGTCCGACAGTTTCCAGATCTTGCCGAGAACAGAATTTGGCAGTTTCGATTTCACCATTTCCATTTTCGCCGCTGTGAAAGAACGATTAGTTTTGGTGAATTTCCTTCATGAATTAGGTAACAAATTATGCATAATTATATACAATATACGCTAGGAAGCGCAGACCAATCACAAGTAGACTTGCAAGCCGCGTACCAACCTAAGTCTTTCTCTTTCTAAGCAATATGTATGGAAGTTATTATTATCGATACCTAGCAGTAGCGTGCACTGGCTTTTACGACAAGGTAGGCAGTAATACCCAGGAATGCACACCTATGTATAGGTAACTTGCCTTTACGAAATATACCTACCTATCTACTCACTTGCAAAACACAGGACCTTCGTCAGCCTATGTCGTGAGTACTACAAAAAAGGTCGGGTAGCCAAAATACTAAGGTAGGCAGTGTCTTTTTGCCTATATGGTGTGCACGCCACTGATACCTAGTAATATAAATATTTAAAGTTCCTAAATAATAATAGTGTTCAGTGTGTGTGTAAGGATGGCTGGTGGATGCTGTAGACTTTTCGCAAGCAACTTATAACTTTACTTATATTGTGGTACAACTATATGTGTGAACAATATACCCAACATGTACAATTTTCTAGAGAAATAAATGATTTTGATTTGATTTTGTATTTGTAAGTCGGATGTACAGTCGGCCAAGAATCTGCTCTACCAGCCCTAAGGTTGAAACTCATATGAATGTCATTAGACATGAAGGTTCATTGTTCACTTGTCACAATATACCAACTCTACCTTATTGATGTTTTAGTGACACAGGAAATGTCATCAAAACTGATAGACCATTTTCTTGGCCGACCGTACTACTGAATCTAAACTGTCATTTTGGTAGTAAAAGTGACCATTTGGATCCAGAAATACATACAATACCCTGCCCCCCTAGCACAGCGCTCCAAGAAATAAGTGACAAGACATATAATGCGCTGCGATTTGTTGAAACAAGCCGAGTCGCACGAAGCGTGAGATAGCAGCCAATCAGAGCACGTATTTGTTCTATGTCGTGTCTTTCTTGACGCGCGTGCTAGGCCTGCTGGTAAGCCGTAAGGGACAGATAATAAACATCTTTTGCTATTCCACTCCTGCATGTGTATCGTATTGTTGTCTTGTTTTATTCTAAACGTCAGTTGCAAATTTCAAGTCTAGTTGTTTATGGTCTGCGCTGGGAAGTCAAATACCACTGTTTGTACACACTATGATGAGTTTTGGTTGGGATCAAAGCATAGAAACTAAACAACAACAAAAATATCTCTTCATACAAAATGTAGGAAATGTACACACGTCAAAAGTATCTAGGGATCAAGATCAATTTTTAGTTCTAAAACAAGTCTAATTTATTTAAATCAAATCTAATCTTCTGGATTGGTCTCCTACCTAATTCCCCATGCCTGTACAATGACTTATCACCACATTTTGAATAAATTATGAATGAATTCAATTTTTGTAAAATATATTCTTGATTGCAATCTTCTAAAATGTACTTGATCCCGAGACACTTTTGATGTGTGTACAATCAACTGATTGAATCACTTTTTCAATGAAACAAGCACAGACATTATAACTAAATATTGTCCACCAGGTATATTAGAAAATTAAATTAAATCTCGCGCGGAAAAAACACCGCCTTGTACAGCCGACGTCATCAGTGTTGTGTGCCGAAATAGTCACTCTTTGAGGGTAGTTGCGAATTCGTATCAAACCAGTGACCGTTGCAGCCGCAGCACTTCAGTCCACTCGTGACCACGACGCATGCAACTGAGTCGGGACGTCGAGTAAAATAACAAAGGTAAGCTCGAGCTTGTCTTTGATTATATTCGCGCCTATATACCCGGTGAACAATATTGAGTTGATTGAATTTTAATGAAAAATTAAAAATTATGTTTCGTTTCTCGTGAATTAAGTAGGGCAAGAAACAGTGGCCTTCGTCTTTCTAGAGGGTATTTTGTTATCATCCTACATAATATTATAATACATAAAGTTCATGAATAATTCCCACAGATGGCGCTGTATGATTTCCTTATATTAGTTGTCAAAGTTGTCAAGATTTCTTCAGACATGTTAAATATTATCAGTGATATAGTCAACGATTGTTCTGTTGGTGACCTATACCTTAATAAAGTTCATTAGCTTTTAGAAATGAATTGAATAGATTTGACAGATTTCAATTTTATAGTTGCATCTGACAGCAAAATAACAGTACAAAATAACAAGCTGTCGAGTAGTGTACTTATACATTGTCAACTGGCTAATGTATTTTGTGATTTTTTAATTACTACTTGTATAAGTTTGTAATAAGAATTAAGTAATTCATATAGAAAGGTTTAATATACACATCGATACTTCGGGGTTTTTGGTCAAATTGAGTTATGAATACTGGCTTATGCAGAATTTTCCGCTTTATCGATCGGTATATATAACGGTAAGTTGATGATATGGTTTATACGACCTTTCTACTTCGAGGTATCGAATGTTAAATATCTGAATAAATCACACAATTAAACTTATAACAATAAAATTATACACTCCACTACTTCTAATACCAAATACCCTGCTAAGAAAAAAAAACAATAAAAACACCACTAAAACGTAAAACCTCCATTTCTTTCTTATAACAAATACTACACAGTATACTATACTACAGTACCTACCCCGGGGTATATTCGAGGCCGTCAGCGCTAAAGTGGCCTAAACCACAGTTTTTCATATTCCGACTTAAGTACTATAATTAACTAAAAACATGATAAAATTAATGTTAAAGAATCCATATATTTTTTTAATAGTCCATTGGATCCCACTGCAGGGCAAAGGCCTCTCTTCCCTTTCTCCACTCTTCCCATAATTTTAAGTACAAAAAATAAACACTTGGACAAAAATAAGCTTCCATAAAATATCTACACACATAAGTCAAACTCGTTATTCTAAACACCCCTGTATCTATCTCCACACTGATTGTTCTAGGGTTATGCCACTTTAGCGCTGACGGCCTCATTTCATGGTCTTAGACAAAGTTAAATAAAAAACGTTGGCGAAACTCGAGTCAAGGAACATCATGTCAGCAGGCCTAGCAAAGCGTTCCAAGAAAGACATGACAAAACATACCAGGCACTGCGATTGGTTGAAACCAAGCTTAGTTGAACAATGTGTGACATAGCAGCCAATCACAGTGCGCATTTGTTCTATGTCTTGTCTTTCTTGACAGGAGGTCAGTTTTTTTTTTTCGTTTTCGACAAAGGGTTTTCTTTGGGGAAAGTTGTTTGGTATCATAAGCCGAGTGGCTTATTCGAGTTTCGCTAGCATTTTTAATTTGACCTTGTTTAGGTATACAGAGTGTAAAAAGTCCCCGAGCAATGGTCTTAAAAACGTTGTTGGGCTGGTCAATATGAACAATTTTTACTATGGCGTCAATGCAGAAACGAAAAAGAAATTATCAATCCTCATACAAAACGTCACCATCTCAATTTTTCAAAATGTTTGGGTTTTTCCGCTTTGTCGCCATAGTAAAAGTTGTTCATATTGTCAAGCCCGTACGTTTCTAAGACCATTGCTCGGGGTCCTTTTACACTCAGTGGGTATACACAATTCTCGCTTAAGAACAATAGGATTATAGAAGTAGAATCATCACTATCATCAATAATAGAATTTGGTCACAAGCGGAATAGATAACTTAAAAAAGAAAGACTAGGAAGGAAGGAACTACAAAATAATATTAGAGGACCTACTCCACTCAATAATAGAAATAACAATAGATACAGTGACGAAAAATTTTAAACAAGTTATTGTTCGTGAAAAGGTCGACAACTGTGTTAATTCTTATATATTCAGTATCAGGACCGTAGGCAATGTATTTTGCTTTATTTAACCAACTGTCTAATCCAGGTTTTATCGCGTACAGTTCCAAGTAGTAGTTTCCAGTCGTTAAATACATGTACGCTTGAAACACCATGTTGACCACAACCACAGTCATAAACGCCGTGACTATGAGGAGAAATGCTGTCGTGAATATATACACTACTGTTTTAATGTTGTTATACATCATTTCAAAGAATGCTTCTTCGTTATTAGTATTTTTTACAATAAAATTGCGTTTGTCTCCTTGTTCACTTTCGTCACTGCTATCATCGATTTCGGCTGATCTATTTTTCGTATCGAATCCTATTTCCTTGTCATCAATAAATTCCCTAGAATCGGTTCGTTCTGTATCGTGAATGCTGTGTATAGACACCGATGTCGCCTCTAAATCTCTATCTACGCTTACAGATCTAGCTAGAACGTTGCAACTTTGCGTTGCAAGTACAAGTGCGTCTACAACTTTACTGACACCTGCGTCATTCTTTTCATTCATGTCAATGCAAAGCTGCGTTAGGAAACGACAGTTTTCATTGGCAACTGCTAGCATATCAATTGATCTGTGGAGGGTCAGAGCGCTGCGCAAATGCGGGTAGTAATGAAGTATACGAGCTATGGTGTACAAGTCGTAAGTCTTACCGGCACCGGTAACCTTTCCGTCGCTTGGGTTGAGTGATTGGAATATCTGGTCGTATCTGGGCTTCTCTTTGCTGCAGATCCATTCGGGGTCACCGTGGCCGGCGTCGACGCCCTCGCCTCTGCCGTAACCGAACGGAGACACCTGGTCTTCTACACCCTCGAATGCGCCTCCTGAAATTTAAGTAATATAACATAAACAAACTATTTTTTTACTACTAAAAAGCTGTATAGTTTTATTCCTAAAGAGTAGTAAATTATCAAGCAAATCATGGCATAAGGAAATTGAACAGAAATGAAACGTAGTTTGTCTTTATGTAATTATCATATCCTAAGATTCAAAATGGTGCTGCTTTATATCCGACAAATAGAGTGTATCTGCGGTAACTAGGTAATTAAAACCGCACACGGAGCCAGCGACGATTGCTTGAAATAATGTATACTAATATTATAAAGAGGAAAGGTTTGTTTGAATTGAATAGGCTCTGAAACTACAGGACAGATTTGAAAAATTCTTTCACTGTTGGAAATCTACATTATTCCTGAGTAACAGGCTGTATTTTATCCCCCAAATTCCCACGGGAACGAAAAGACGCGAGTAAAAACAACGTGCGGTACAGCTAGTACAATTAATTATAAGTAATGCATTACAAGAATACATGCACTGTGAATGACCCCGAAAATAGAAGAAATGTGACGAAATAATTAAGTGTACGTCGACGAAAGAAGAGTCTCAATTATTCAAAGATAGTCCATAATCTATAGCATTAGCGTCTCAAATTTCAATCCAAAAGGCACAAGGGTTTATGATAGTTATTATAACATCCGTTCCACTTCGATAATCGATCGTCCGAGAGATGTTTTTGTGAATGCACACTTATCTTCAGACCTGACCTTCAGATCGCACAGTGCAGCCAAGGCGAAGCTGATAAGTTCATTAGTAGCTATTTTTAATAGTTAAATTGAATACCCAAATATATTCCTTTCATAAGAAATAATTGTAGCTTCAGTTCGCTGGATTTTGACGATTTTAGATTCTTTGCATTTACTTTGTTGAACTTGACTTGAGGAAATGTGTACATATATCTCTTGCGTCTAGTCCTCTGAGAAATAGATTTACAATAATAATAATCTTTATTTCTCAGAAACAGGAGTCCAAAAGTATAAACATGATTTAAAACTACATTGGTTAAAATTGATATACAGTACCTCACAATACCTACGTGCCATAAAATTAAAAATAAACCACCGAAATGTTAGCAAAACATCAGAATTATATACATAGGTACCACTACAATAAAAATGACAGAAACAAGGTCACCAACCCAATGTGATAACTAACCAGCAATGTTAAGGAAAACTTTTTCTATGCCCCAAAAAGTATTTCGTCTGAATGACCTTTTTGAATGACCAATACAGACTTTTTAATCTTTATCCGGTTCACGGAGCAAATTAAGTTGAAATCGGCCTTCTATCTGGACAATAAAGGCTAGAGAATCAACTCGACTACACATTTTGGTGACGACCTGACATTGCATTGCAGACTTTAAGTACAAGAGCTCAGATCCAAGTTTACTTACAAAACTATTCACACTTGGAACAATTCTGAATATAAATCTCCGGGTACAGTCTAACTTGATTCCAGTGGTAATTCCTAAATAGTTAGACAGAGCGTCTGTGGTCCAGTTGGTCGGATACTTGACTTGTAACCGGGAGGTCCCGGGATCGATTCCGGCTACTGGACGTGTACCAATGGGACTCTTTTTCGGAGCCTATGTACGCAACGCAACGCTCGTACGGTGAAGGACAAAATCGTGATGAAACCCGCACACCACAAGGTGTGTGAACCCTATAACGGCGATGGGCTCACCCCCTGTCACGTTGGGTTAAATACGCTCTGTGAACCGTGGGTACTTGCTTTAGCAAGTGACTCTGGCTACCCCTCTTTGGGATTAAAGGCGTGAAGTGTATTTATTTTTCTTTTATTATACATTACTTCATGCCATGGTGTGTATCCAGAGTCTGCATATTCACTTTAAGTGGCAAATTGGCTGTGCAAAAATCATGCCCCACAGTCTTAAACTGAAAGAAAAGTGAGCTAAAAAGAATGCATTGTCTGACTCTAATTGCAATTGTCAAAAAGAGACAGACAGAAAGAGAAGATCAAGCGTTCAATAATTTTAGGGGCTTTAGTATCAAGATGTGATTTCATTTATTTGCTTTTGCTAAATATCAAATCCCAATTGTAACAAATGTCCTCAGCGAATGTTCTTCCCCATTTGTTTGGCGGGCCCGTTGGTGTAGTGGTCAGCAAGTCTGCCTCTGCTCCGTAGGGTCGTGAGTTCCATTCCCACCGCTGGCAGGTATTTATATGATGAACTTTTAAATGCTTGTTGGATGTGTCTGGGTGTTTTATTTATATAAGTATGTATTGAAAAGAAAAAAAAAATATTTAAGTAAATATATCTTGTTGTCTGATTTCCATAACACAAATGCTTTAGCTACTTAACATGGGATGAAGGCATTGTGTGTGTTGTTGTATAATATTTATTATTATTAGAGTTAGTTAATTTAGGAACGACTGGAGAGAATTGCTTAGTTAGTATCAACCTATGTAAGCTGGACTACAGAACCTATGAAAGCACACTCAGAGCCAGCTCACTCTCCGATCTCTGCAGGTGTTTTAACTATTCCTATTTATGTCTAGAGTCCAGAATCAATACTGTATGACCTATTTCGAACTAAAATAAATTGATTGACTACTAATATTAAGATGTAATTTTTTTGTTAGCGTCTGTGGTCCATTAGGTCGGATACTTGATTTGTAACCGGGAGATCGCGGGTTCGAGTCCGGCTACTGGACGTGTACCAATGGGACTCTTTTTCAGAGCCTATGTACGCAACGCA
>SJJU01015657.1:0-16729 GCA_012932125.1 Conopomorpha cramerella
TAGCGTAGATTATATTTTGGTCCTTGTAAGTCAATCTGATTTAATTTGGATACTTGATAGTACATTTTTTTGGATTAAATTAACCTTAAAGTTATCCATTATCAATGTAACTAACATTGAGATGTGAACGTGATGTCAACTAAAGGACAACGAAGTGGATAGTGTTTTTTTGGCGCTTGGCTTAAAAGTTTGGCACCTAATTTAACCCAACCAACATAATAATGAAGTACCTAAAAACTTATATGTACATATCGAATAGTTAGAACAAAAAGGACTCTATAGGAAACATGCCGCTTTTGTAGTTTAAGTTTTGTATCTTTTATGTTAAGGTTCAATTTCATAAAATTACACATTTTGTTTTGTGTCACTTTTGTTCTAACTGTGCGATATATAAAACTCCAAAGTCCAGACTGATTCATTCGTCACTGACTCATTAACTTCCAGCCCAAACCCTTGACACTAACAGCTGTAATTCTGATCAGGGATTCCTTTATGATGTTTACGTGAGACAAGAAACGATTGTTGAAAACTCGACCCCTAAGGGCGTAAAAAGGGCGGTAAAAGTGTATGTGAGAAAAACGTTAATTTTGGATTTAATGTTCTAAATTTGTTGGTAGATATTAATACTGAATCCTGGTGAATGAAATCGCGGGATGTACACTAGAGGTAGTTACCAATATTTAACACTCAATACTTATAAGATATTTGGAACATATTTCTACGTGACACTGTCTGTTAAAGGTCCATATTCTTCGGATCATGAGGCAAGCAACTCAAGTAAGTTTTATACTTTGTCTGACTCTAACGGCAAGTGTCAAAAATAGAAAAATACGCCTCAAACATTACATAAGCATTTATTTTTCATTCAGACTCCCATAGTCTTACTTCTCTTACTCCCGTAAAGTGTAGCCAATTAGAAACTACAACATATGATGACAAATCAATTGCAGAACACCCACAGTAATAACTATTATTTTTATTATTAAATCTGCATCTCGAAATCTTCTACGTCTTAAGTATATTACCTAACGAATGGTTGTGCAAAATAGTATCTAGATAGGTATAGTAAAAGATAATAATAACTAAAAACAATACTGCTTCGACCGTACAAAACCATGTTTATAGATCTTTAGACGTAAAGGAATAGTGTGATAAGGGAAAGTTGCGGTTTGAAGGAAGACGTAGTGACCAAGATTGAAAAGGGCATGCTTCGGTGGTTTGGGCATATGGAGAGAACGGATGAAAGTCGATTGACGAAAGAGATTTATATGGGTGATGTAATGGGCCGGGTGAGTAGAGGTCGCCCCAGAAGACATATACAGACCAGATTGGTGATGTCCTGACCGAAGGTGGCGTGAAAAGTACTCGAAACCGGAGGTCATGTATGAAAAGATGTATGAATGTAGATGAAGCGAAGGGGTATGTCAGGACCGTGACAAATGGAGATCTGTAGTCTCTGCCTACCCCTCTGGGAGACAGGCGTGAAGTGTATGTATGTATGTACGTAAAGAAATATCTATGAATCACGAGTTCTTAACGAGACAATCTGTTTAGTTATTTCCACTGCCTTGTTTGATTAGCATTGACAAGTGCTTAGCACCGGTCAGTGTTTGTGTTTTATTAGTTTTAATGTGTAGCTGTGATTGTTTCTGCAACAAGGTTTCTGTTATTATAAACGCTGTAGGTACGGTATGTATATATTTTCTTTTTATGAATAGACAATCTGTTCCCTGCAAACATTTGTTTTGCCATAGAAAGTCGCCTTTGCACCCCGTGTATACAACTTTTAAACCTTCCCTGGACTTCCACGTGTAATTCAAGACTAAAATTAGCCAAATCGGTCCAGCCGTTCTCGAGTTTTAGCGAGACTAACGAACATCAATTCATTTTTATATAACAGAGATAACAAATGCATTAATTTCGACCAATTTTGATTACCATAAAAACGGTTCTAGTAAGTTAATCTTAAAAGATAGACATATACTGCTGTGGACATTTTTTTAGATCCTTTCAAGAGGAATAATTCTTTCATACATATATTTTTGCTATCTTGAACCGTTTTCGCAGCGCACGCAACGGAAGCCCTCAAGGATGAAATATTTTCCCCGTTTTTTTCACATTTTCCATTATTTCTTCGCTCCTAATAGTTGCAGCGTGGTGTTATATAGCCTAAAGCCGAAGACAAAGGAACATACAATAAAGTAGTTGCATCTCTTTCCTTATCAACTATCTTTGACAGATTGATTTTTTTTTTAGAAAAATCCTCATTCAACCGATGACAAACGTGCATTGGATATACGTTGAAGCTAAATCCCAACGAAATACAGGATACCCAACGTTTGGGACGTAGCTGACCTTGGAAGAGATGGCGATGGCGCGACGAGATAGTTCGCGAGGTTGAAGGTCGAAATTGCAATGAGTGGAGAAAAGGAAAGCCCTAAAGTGACATCAAATAGCCTTGTAATATAAAAAAAATACCAGGATACCTTCTACTTTGTGTACCACAGACTGATTACAATAGGTAAAACATTCGGACACACACAAAATTACTTAGTTAATAACTATAATATCAACATTATGCGGAAATCGTTTCCAAGAAAATAGTATTTCTATGCAGGTGAACCACTGGTCGAACTCTGCACTCATAAGCTTTTTTTACTAACTGTACAAGACACTTTTCAAAATGGCGTAGGCAGGTACATACATTGAACGCTGGTATACTTCCGCAAGGGTGGTAAGGTCGTGCGGGGGCGATTCCAATCATTTGTTACCTATCTAAGTACGTCCGATAGGTACTCTTAGAATTCTCATTTCCTGTGACAAATGTTGGGCAATCGCGGACTTTAACCCTTCCGGGGACAAATGCTCGCATGTCTTGTATTTGTTGGTTGGGTGTCACCGTAAGTGTTGACAATGATATTTCAGAATGCGCGGTGCGAAAACTCTACGATTTGACGCGAAGTTTACTACAAAATTAATTTAATAAATAGTAGCATAGTATATGCATGTGAATAATAAACATACTCTAATTAATGACATTCTAATGTATAGTAGGATGGCGCCCACCATGTTCAAAATCGAAATAACAAATTATCGACAAGTAGTAATTTCAAAAAACAAGACGTTCCAATGATAAACTAAATGCCAAAGCACGAAAATCATGACCGGCGTAGAGAAAGATTGCACTATACTTAGCGCAACTCCTATAGTAATGCTCTGTTGCCATTTATATCCTTACGTAACACTGCACTAAAGCCTTTAAGCTATATCATTATTCTCTATACTCATAAAACTAAATTATTCTCTTTCACAGAAACAATAAGCCGACTTACCGGGTAAAAAAATCCTTTGCGGCGCAAAAGGTGAGAGTTCAATGTAGACCAGAAAAAGAACTTTAAAAAAAATCACTTTTGCCGCCACAAATCACAATCTGCGGTTAAATAACTTTTTTAAATTCGTCGAACGAGTAAATGCGTCGGTCACTTCTATAAAAAAAAAAGTTATTCTCACTTACAAAAGGACTGGCCACATTGAAAAACTTTTTTGAGAAGAAAAAAACACAACACAGATTGGCGCGCGACGACAGGTGGAAAACAAGATGGCGGGCGATACGGCCGCTCAGCGCAACAGGGCGAGGTCGACTGGCTGGCTCAATTCGAGTTTGCAATCGGCGAGATACCTACGTAGTAGAAGGCTTGAGCGGTGATCAGCTGGTCTGCAATGAAACATTTCGCACAAGGAAACCCGTTGTCCTTCTGAAAAATTGCGATGGAAAAATGCGACCTCCTTGCACGCATTTTATGTACAGTAGGTAGGTGTAGGTAGGCTAGGCGTTTAATTTTTACTACGTAGCTACCTACCTACTAACTACCAACCTACTTAATTCCATAGGCTGTTGGTATATTTAGATTATGGTTTATTATGCACCTTGTAGGTAGGTGCATAATATCACTTGCCTATGTGAATGAAATGTGTAGATACCTATCTTAGTTTTACAAAACTCGTTTAATTTATTCCCATTAGGTATTACAGTTTTGAAACAATCACAACTCGTTTTCAATAGATCGAACGTACCTATACAATTTACATAGCTCTTGTGCGCAGATTCTGTGAGCGAAAAGTAAGTTTATTTCAGGAACAACGTCCTTAGAAATTCCGTCCTAAAAATTAAAAATAAGATTTCATGTTAAAATCCGTCACAAAAGAACAATGAGGAGTGTTCTAAAAAAAAACAATCTGTCAAAGATAGTTGAAAAGTTTTCTAAACTATCTTTGACATATTGTTTTTTTTTCAATGAAAATGAAAGAGATGCAACTACTCTATTCTCAGACCAACTTGCAAGCCGCGTTCCACTTTCAGTCTGTCTCTTTTCCATGAAAATATGTAAGTATGGAATTTGATGTACTTCTGGATCCAAACTGTCACTTTTACTATGAATTTGACAGTTTGGATAAAAAAAATACGCAGTTAGGGGACGGAAGATATTGTCTCTCACTCTTTCACTCCTGCAAGTTTTTCATATTGTTGTCTCGCTTTATTCTAAACGTAAGTTTAAGATTGCAAGTCTAGTTGTTTAGTTGTTTTTCCTTTGAAACTTTATTCCACGATCGGTCGTCTTTGGACTGGCTCTTTTGTGGATTTAAAAAAAAACTCCTCTTACCCCCTCTGAGTTGCTGTTATGTACCTACACCGCAGCGTGTTATATGTCTTACTAGCTGTTCCGGCAAATGTTGTTTTACAAAAATACCTTATAGCCTATATGTTATTCTGGTTTATAAGCTACAATACTGCCAAGTTTCATCAAAATTCGTCCAGTACTTTCTGCGTGAAAGAGTAACAAACATCCATCCGCACATATAAACTTTCACCTTTATATTATTAGTAGGATATAATATTAGTAGGATTACTTCTTTCTTGGAGCGCTGTGTTAGGCCTGCTGCCTTTATTCCTTTATGCGACATTAGATTTAGGTTTATTCAGACTATGAGGTAGCAACTTGTAACTGAAGGCTCACATTTACATTTTTTTAAAAAACAAATACACTTCACGCCTTTCAATCCCAAAGCGGGGTAGGCAGAGGCACTTGCTTAATAAGCAAATGCCCACGGTTAACCAAGCGTATTTAACCCAACGTGACAGGGGGTGAGCCCATCGCCGTTATAGGGTTCACACACTTTGTGGTGTGCGGGTTTCATCACGATGTTGTCCTTCACCGTATGAGCGTTGTGTTGCGTACATAGGCTCTGAAAAAGAGTCCGATTGGTACACGTCCAGTAGCCGGACTCGAACCCGCGACCTCCCGGTTACAAGTCAACTATCCGACCAACTGGACTACAGACGCTCTAAAATAATTAATAATTTAAAGTAAAGCGCACTGACATATTAATAGTTTAAAACGGGTATTACAGCCAATTTTTCTTTGGTTAATTATCGCGGCGTAATACTAGTTTTAAACTTTTAATAATTATATGGAAGTCAGTGTACACACATCAAAAGTGTCTAGGGATCAAGAACATTTTTCGCTGTAAAAAAATCTAATTTATTTAAATCGAATCTAATCTTCTGGATTGTTCTCCTACCTAATTCCCCATGCCTGTATCAATTACTAATCACCACATTTTGAATAAATTATGAATGAGTTCAGTTTTTGTGAAATATATTCTTGATTGCAATCTTCTAAAATGTACTTGATCCCTAGACACTTTTGATGTGTGTATATTTAAACGCATCTGAGAGTTTTGGTTGATTGGCAAAACAACGTTTGGCTAGTTATTAACATGTCTCAAAACGTATGAGATAAGACTACATTTATAGCTCACTCTACATTCTACATTGTATGCATTTAAATATATATGTTTATACTGCGTCTGTGGTCCAGTTGGTCGGATCCTTGACTTGTAACCGGGAGGTCACGGATTCGAGTCCGGCTACTGGACGTGTACCAATGGGACTCTTTTTCAGAGCTATGTACGCAACGCAACGCTCGTACGGTGAAGGACAACATCGTGATGAAACCCGCACACCACAAGCTGTGTGAGCCCTATAACGGCGATGGGCTCACCCCCTGTCACGTTGGGTTAAATACGCTTGGTGAACCGTGGGTATTTGCTTTAGCAAGTGCCTCTGCCTACACCTCTTTGGGACTAAAGGCGTGAAGTGTATTTATTTATTTATTTATTTTTATACTGCGTGTAAAAGGACCCCGAGCAATGGTCTTAGAAACGTTGGGGATATACTTAATTATTTTTCGTTTCCCCACATTGTCGCCATAGAAGCGTAAGCGAAGATAATCTTAACAATAATCTGTAAGCCTTATTGTTTTCTTTAATAAATAAATAGAAAAAGTTGTTCATATAAAGGAGCCCGACAATGATTATGTATATTAACTTATCCCTTAACCTTTAATTTCCCTCGATTTTTTTTTCTAGCCGTCCCATCTACAGATTTTGTATTCTAAACTATTGTTAAAGTTACAAGTTACAACTAATACGTATGAACACATTTTTGACTTTAGACCACTTTTAATTTTTTTCTCATGATGCTGGCCACATAATTTAAGAAGGATAGGATTTATTCGGACAAAAACAATCATGCAGTTAAGGGTTAAATCTTCCCCGGCCCAAAAATCCCAACCGCATCAAAATCCGTTGCATAGTTTTAAGAAAGAGAGAGAAAGAAGACAGCAGGAAGCGACTTTGTTTTATAGTAAGTACTAGTGGACTCGACAGACGTTGTCCTGTCTAACTATTAATTTGAATATAAAATGGATAGTATTTAAACGTGCATCAAAAAAGTCTAACCTAACCTAACCAAAATACTGACTTAGCGACAAAATTACTGATTTGCTCTTCTAATTGCCATTCTGATGATAACTTTGGCTTTTTAGATGTGCAAGTTAGTAATTTTGATGTAAAGTTTATTATTTTCCATATTATTATAAAATTAGTATAACCTCCAGGGTGGCCTGTGTCCAGCAGTGGATGTCACGAAATATAAACTAGCCTATCTCTCAAATTGGACGAAATTACATATAAATGCCAACTTTTGTGAATATCGGTAACCTTGGTGAAGAGTTCATTGGGAACAAACATCATGACACTGGATTTTTGTATATTAAGATTGATAGCTACCCCAGAACACGTGGATATTGCGTTTGAACGCCAAATATTTGAATATATGAATGTAAATGAAGCGAAAGGGGTATATCAGGACCGTGAAAAATTGAGATCTGTAATCTCTGCCTAACCCCTCTGGGAGACAGGCCTGAAGTGTACCTATGTATGTATATTTCAATACATACAACTGGTAGGGATATGAAGAATTCATGCTCCTTCCGTTTCAAAGGAGTTTAGTAACAAACACACGACACGATAATTTTTAAAATTAGAATTTAGTCCCTCTGCATAAACATACCTACCTATTTGTTTTTAATACGTATTCACCCACATCATGCTCTAATCTACCTGAACTTAGAGCCAACCGAATGGAACCTCGTGTTTATTTACCTTATAAGGAAACTGTGCAAGGAGTTTCACAGAAAACGAACAACCTCCGCGGTGACGTCACCACGTGTAGGAGGCGGCGCGCAGTTTCATATGGATTTTGCACTTGTTTTATACCATTGGTTGATTCAATGACACATATTTTTGTGATGTGTTTCATAAATACCTATACTTATGGGTACTAGAAATATAGGTACTGTTTTAAAAAGCTCATAGAGCGTCTGTGGTCCAGTTGGTCGGATACATAACTTCAATCGGAAAGTCTCGGGTTCGAACCCGGCTATTAGACGTGTACCTACCAATGGGACTCTTATTTATCGCCTATCTATACAACGCAATGCTCGTACGGTGAATGACAACATCGTGATGAAACCCGCATACTACAAGGTGTGTGAACGCTATAACGGCGCTGATCTCACCCCCTGTCAAGTGGGTGCGTAGCAAATGTCTGCATACGTCGCGTTTATTATTCGTATTAAAAGGCGTGGAGTTTAATTGGGCAAAATCCAATGTAGGCCAATCGGGTATTGTTGTGATGGACAATCGTCCAAGTGTTACAATACACGCGTACACAGAACCAAATATCAAGAAAGGAGTACTGTACAGCAGGCCTAGCACGCGCCTCAAGAAAGACATGACATAGAAAAAATACGCGCTGTGGGTGTTATGTCACGCTTTGTGCGACTCGGCTAGTTTCAACAAATCGCAGCGCGTTATATGTCTTGTCACTTATTTCTTGGAGCGCTGTGCTAGGGGGGCAGGAGTGGCAAGCAGTCTTAAATGTTCAGAACTCGCAAATTGTAGTACAGTGTACTTAGCTTTATTAATTCTCACCCGTATTACAAGCAGGTAGGTAACCTATTATTAAAGGTTCAGTGTTAGTAATTATGATTACAGTTACCTGCAATTACCTTGAAAACAGAGTATTTTTGTCCTTACGAATTTCTTTGGGCTATGACAACCTACATCGCCATCTATTGCCGAAAAGTTAATTTAATGCGCCCTCTTTTGCCGAGTAGCGGTAAACTTTATTTTAATATTTTTATGTTGGTGTTATCACGAAATGCGCGCGCATTACACTTTGCATTTTGAAAGTCAACTCTGTAGACAATGTTGTTCTGCTAGTTCGGTATATTGATATTTATTCAGCTAATAATTTGTTAGGCTTCACTGCGAACGGGAATGTGACATCAATGACCTAATTTGACATCCCCGACAGCAATATTTAGCGTTCGAAGTCTAAAAATACTTTTTTAATGTACCTACATGCCTTGTTGTGATTGTGTTATTTCCGTGTGTCGTAATGAAATTTAATAAAAGTTTTTAAAAGAGAATCATAAGGAAGAATAACCTACACTAATACACAAAACTCGGCACTTATCAATTAGTGCAAAATAAACATGTCTTTCGTGAAGTGTTGTTTCGAACCTGGGGAATTCCATGATTTTCTTGACACATTTGTTCAGAAATGTACAGATCCTGGATGTGAGTATCTTGAGTAACTACCTATCTACCTACTCAAACTGAATGAAATTAATATAATAATGCTTTACCTACATAATATTAGTTAAGTTAGTTCTATTTAATGTTGTAAGAGAGGGAAATACACTTCTAAATATTATTTTGGCAACGCGACTCGCGTGTTTAAGAACAGGTCTATTTTAAGCCCAGGGAAAACAAACTCGAATAGGTATCTCCTACGAAATTTATACATAGTGTCTACCTACTTAAGGATCAAGGAACCAAAATAGGCGCACAGAACCGTTATTTATTTTGGCGTCAATTTACAAGGCGCTATTGTACGGACATTTACAGTAATAGAACTCTACACGACGCTATTGAATATAAAGTAACGAAGTCCAACTCTTCTTGTTTTATGATGCACTGTTAATGTTAAGTTTTTAAGTAGTAGGCACCTATTTAGATAAAAGTTTTAATAATCGAAGAGCACTTTGCAATAGTTATCGGCTGCATGTATGTAGGTACATGCATTACATTTTTAGAAACTTAGCATCGGTGATAGCAGCACTGCGCAGCGCATTGTCTAAATACTGACTGCCTGCCCACTATGCACTATAATTTCTTGTAAGATCGGGTGCACAGTTTCACACCTAGCCTCATAGCACTCGGCTAGTGTTCAAGTCAGACATTTGTTTGTTTTTTTTAATAATGTTAGTTGGCAGCACTGTCGCCCACAGTAAGCCGTGTGTTGACTAATTTTATTTTTCTATGAGAATTAAAATTTAGCTCGAAAATTTTAATATTCCTTGGTTTTTGGTATCAGCACCAGTCAGCATTTAATAATGGCGAATGGTAAGCAGTATTTCCAATCCATATTCTTGTAAATTCTCCGAAATTATTGTGTTTACAAGACCGTGCGATTTGTCATCTGTTCGTTTATGACGTCGGCCATTTTGATTGAACTGTCAGCGCAGCATTCGATCACGTACGGCGAATGAATCGTTGTGTTATTTTATGTTTTTTCGCAAAATTATTTTCATCTGGATCCTTCAAGTGAAATTAAAATATAGAAGCTCTCCCAAAATTACCTATATTGTCAAATCTGGTGATACAGTGTTATGTGTTATGATTTGAAGCCTTGAATAACCTAGCTGTTCAATATGAGTGCCATCCAAAGTCAAACAAAAACCACAACAGCTCCTGTGGCAGTAAAGCCTCAAAAAAACTATGGGAAGATAGTTTTGACGCTACATAACTGCCTTTTACCAGAGTCTTTATTCAAAGAAACACCCTCTCAAGCTGATGGATTGGATATTGACACGGAAACTGACTTGCGAATTTTGGGTTGTGAAATGATACAGACGGCGGGAATCCTGCTGAAACTCCCCCAAGTTGCAATGGCCACAGGACAAATATATCTCCAACGATTCTTTTATTCAAAATCCTTTGTCAGATACCCTATGGAGGTTATGGCAATGGGCAGTATCTATTTAGCATCAAAAGTCGAAGAGAAACCGTGTCGAATCCGTGATGTCATCAATGTTTTTCATCATATCAAACAGGTTAGAGGGCAGAAAACGATAGCACCTCTCATAGTTGATCAGAACTACATAGAACTGAAGAACCAAGTCATCAAAGCTGAGCGGAGAATACTGAAGGAACTAGGATTTTGTGTTCATGTAAAACATCCCCATAAACTAATTGTAGTGTACTTACAAGTATTGAAATATGAAAGAAATCGACAATTGATGCAAATGTCTTGGAACTATATGAATGATGCCCTACGAACTAATGTCTTCATGAGATTCTCGCCAGAAACCATTGCCTGTGCTTGCATATATCTCACCGCTCGGAAGATTGGCTTGCCATTGCCAAACAATCCTCACTGGTTCCTGCTATTTCGAGTTACTGAAGAAGACATTAGAGAAGTATGTACTACAATATTGCAACTTTACAAAAGGGCAAAAATCAATCCTGATGAACTAGAAAGGAAAATAGATACATTAAAGAGAATTTATCAGGCAAACAAAATTATGCAAGCTCAAAAAGATAAGGAAAATTCAAAGGCTGATGAAAAGAAGCCAGAGTCACCAGCGGCATCAACATCTAAAGATCTCAAGAGGGATGGAAAAAAGGAGAAGTCACCAAAAACACCACCTCTGTCTAAGTATCAGAGCAGTCATAAATCCAAAAAGGATAGGAGATCACGGTCTCCTTATGACAGAAAACGTGATTATTCATCCAGTAAAAGGCATAAATCTCGTTCCAGGGACAGGGACATGGATAGATCGAGAGAACGTAGATCTGATGACAAACGCAATAGGTCCCGAAAGTATGATGACTATGACAGCCGTTCAAAATCTAGTCGTGATTCACGTGATGACAAGAGAAAATACTAATAAGATTACAATGTACTATTGAAAATTAGCATTAAGTTTAATTAAATAAAGAATATTCATGAAAACATTGTCTTGATTATTATGAGTTTTATAGATCTAATTCTAATAGGTAGGCGGTTTCTTTTGACTGTAAACACATAGAATAATTATTTTCATTTCAGAAATATTTGGCTGCTTGCTGGCAGCGGGCATTTCCCATTATGTTCTATAGAACAAGTTTCTCTATCCAAATTTTCCTCAAGAAGGAAGAGGATGAACAAACTACTGTTGTTCAAATGCCGTCTTATTCTATTGAACAAATAAGAATTACCCCCCGCAGTTGGCCTTGTCTAAGCATTAAAAAACTTAACTTGCAGAAATATTTTGTAGCAGGTGCATTTTTAGGACTTTTGAACTTAATTCTAATATTTTTTTTGTATGTGTAGGTAATTTGTTGTAACACACAGGAAGGAGTAGAATTTACAATTTGAAGTTTAGTTGATCGTAGGGTTAGTACTCCTTGATTGTCGATTAAGTTTTCTATCACTTGTCATATTATGTAGGTATGGCAGACATGTACCACTTAAAAAAATTGCATTTTTGACGGGTTAAGCTGCAACACCAAATTGTGAAGAATGCAACATGGTAGAAGATCTTCTATGTGAGTGTAATCGGACGGAGTCCCAGAGGAGACAAATATGGGATAGCCATATATTCTGGGAAATAGGCGGCTGTAATAGTACTCTGGCTTCTCCTCTATCGGACGAAGCTAGAATTTTGTATAAATTGGCGAAATTTGGATTAAGATACAAAAAATAACATTAGCAACTAATTTCATTTTGTTTGTTACTTTCAGTGGCCTAAGTAGGTATAAGTTGTCCTTTGTAAACACACGTAAAGGCACGACGTTTGGACAGACATGGTCTGTATTTTGTCAGTGTGGAAAAACAATGTCTTCCTGTCTGGACAACAACATACTCTATTCAATAGATTTGTATTATCCGCAGAGTCAATATTGCGTGACGTCATTCATTTTTTCCCAGAAAAAATAAACAAGATGTTTTTTTAACTTAACTACCTATTTCCGCAACGTCTCTTATTGTTTATTAGTTCTATTGTGTGCGTAATAATAAGAGTGTCACTTAAATGAGCGTATTGTAAAACGTAATGCAGAAGAACTGGGCCTTATTTTCATGAGGCAGTGCCGGCCAGTCGTTAAAGCAGATCGACCCAGTAGAAGGTGGTTTCATCTACGCTTCACCGTAGTGCAATTCTCGTATTTTTGCTCGATCATGATTACGTTTTGGTGTAGCTTACGCTCGAGTTTAGTCAAGTTCAAAAATTACCAGAATACCGTTTGTTTGAGTTTTAGTTTTTTTGTTTACGAGAATAATTATATACGCTTTGTCGTTCGACGTACTATTGTAATTCGATACTAACACGAGAATAGGAAAACGGGCGTTTAGACTAAGTTGAGACTATTTTAGTGTCGACGAAAATACGAGAATTGCACTACAGGTTACGCTGCACTAGCCGGGTACAAGTTAGATAGGATTTCATAGAGGGGGAACGGGGCCTACTGTATGCAAATTGCCATTCGGGGTCTATTTTTTATTGGTAGCTCTATTCTTTTTTGACCGACGATAAAACGGAGGAGGTACTCAAGTCGACGCTTATTTGTTTTTTTTATGTATGATGACGCATAATTTTTTACAAAGTAGTCCGTTGTTGATAATTATTTTTTAATCTCGATGTTGGTGACATACACATTTTGAAAAAAAAATCCTGCGCTAAAGATACCTACTAAAAGTAAACAGGGGATGATTGATTAACTCTTTCGCGCACAGTAAACGCCTATAGACGTCATAACAATAAAACATCTAAGTATTGTATCTATTTTACTGTCCGCCAATGTGTTAATTATTATTAAAGTGCAACCGGGCATGACCCTTTAAATAGTTAAAAAAACCGCTAGGTATAACATGCGATGTTACTATGAATAACTTAAAACTAACTGATTTTATATAGAGTACTGGCTTTCCGCCCGCGGCTTCCCCCGCGTGGACTTCGGTTATATTGCGGTATAAAGGAAACCTCTTCCTACGGAAAAATGTTTCCTTCGGAAATACCATTTTTTTTTCCGGGATAAAAAGTACCCTATTATTTAATACGGACTTCTAACTTTACGTATGCAACATTTCAAAGCAATCGGTTCAGTAGTTAGGACGTGAAATCGGAACAAACAAACTCACATTCCGATTTATAATATTAGTAAGGATAATATTCATATTTACGACTTATAATAAAAAAATAAATTAGGCCGATTAACTTGCTAAACCGAACCCGAAATATTGGTCCCGTAGGTAATCGCCGGAAAAATCCTTCCTCTTATTGATAAAAAACTAGTCTAGGAAACCTTGACGCACCTACACAGTTCAGTCAACATTACTTTATGGTACATTGTTTAGTATCTGTCTACCAACTAACCCGGCACCGTCCTCTTGAATTGGCGGAATTCTTATCACCTCTATCGAGGGCATGATAAAAGTAAACCTAAAATAACAAATAAATGCTGAGCCCTTCTCCATAGACAACTTCATAGACCAAAGGGTTATAATATAGGTAAGTGTTTACATTGAAATTTAAATATCTTTTATCGTAACAGAAAACTGTCAGTGTGTAGTTTGATTTGAACGGACTATTACGGATATGTTAGTGAAAATTTGCTACTATAACAATATTGTGTGTGAAAAATTCTTCCGGCTTTTTTCGAACAGTGCACATATGATTTAAAAATACTTTGGCATCGATGTGTGCACTATTGTGGTGGATAGGTACATGCTGCAATAAGTTGTAAATAGGTAGTTTTTCTTCCGGATAATTGATGAGACATTTTTTGGGTTAAGGGAAAAGACAATCTGTTTGTACATTATTGTGACAAGAATTGTTGTTTAGTTAAAATGCCATAACTGTCTAAGGAAACGAGATGATGGTTCATATTTTACATTTAGTTATATTATATACATATTATATATTTTCATCTCCATAATAATCTGATTAATCACCGGATTTTTAAAATGACCGGTTTGTTTGCTTAGAAAAACTGTAGGTACCTATTTAGTTATTTTCATGGAATAATTTTGGACCTAGTCTTTCAAATCCTTAAATATGATTATCAGCCTTAACCAGTAGCGTTTCGTTTAAGTTTTGTAGGAGGGTATCGTCTTTTTATCACAATTCTTTTTCAGGCCACTTGAAATATATAATCCTACCGATAATTTCAGAGCCATAATTCATAAAGAGAAGTGAACATTCTTGCAAAAATATGACAAAAACGTAGCAAATAATTTACGCAAAAAAAAAATTACTACTATGTGTAATTAGATGTATTTTCCGAGGACTTTGTTAATGTTGATGCAAGCAAAGGTCAACCACGATGTATACAATTTCTCCCAGAACTGTAAATACAAATAAAATGTTCGAGACAGCTGCATTGAATAATACGTATTAATATAATTTTGTGATGTAAAACCGTGACTTAAACGTGTAAATAAGTAGCTAGTAAGTGTTTGGAATAAGTGCAATAAGCTATGTGAAAAAAATATAAAAATAGAAGATTCGAGAAGAAAATGCTGAGTATATCCCATATTCTACACCGCGCCTGTTTTCTTACCAGCAGGACTGTTTATTATACGTGTAAGTTATTGTAACGAATGCTACTGATCCGGAAGTACACCCTTTTAAGCCGAATTGTACTGTTTTTGGAGGCTCTGCCGAGTCCACTCAGGAGACCGTGACCCTGACCTCGAACGAAAAATATACGCGAATAGCAGGAATGTTTTAAAAAAGTTTTTTATTGATAATTACAAAATACAGTTGCAACGAGACTAATGGAATATAATACAAATATGTTTTATGTGTTATTACGAAATTCCACTGTAAGCATTTTTACTTGAAGCGTATCTGGGTCGCGATGTTATTCGGACGTCCGGTGTCAGCACTCTTGGTAATATGGGCCCTTAATACAAAAATCACAATCAGCTGATGGCATTCATAGACTTGGTTTTGAAAGGGTATTTCCATGTCGAACTTTTGTCCTTTTTAAAATCATCACTTACTAGTTACTTGCTTTAAAAAAAACGTCACACTAATTTTAATCCCAAAGCAGAGTGTCAGAGTCACTTGGAAACCAAAACGTCATGTTTCTATATTCTTTTTCCCCATAGATATAGTGTCTTAACAGAGACAGAGAAAACCCGAAGCTGAATGTAGATCGCGCCTCTCACGGTTGAACCATATGAACGAATGTAAGGGACGTAATCTATAAAATTAACTTCTAGTGAGAACAAATTCGTCGAAAAATCGTGCTTAAGTCAAAAATTAAGCTGAAACTAGCGCCATTACGTCATGAGTTATTTTTCCCATTGTATTGTTTGCTGTCCATCACTGCAACAGTTTTTTTTATAAGTCGCCAAGGAACCCAAGCCAAACCCAAAATATACTTGGGTTCCTTGGTGACTTACAAAAAAAAAACTTGCGGAGCGTATATCATACTTGGGTTCCGGGTTACTTATGTTCAGACAACAATAATATTATATAAGCTATACCTAAATAAGCACATTATGTGAATATTGCTGTGCCCTACAGGGTCCATAATTGATACACTGTATTAAATTTGTAACATCTACCTACTATAACATTATGGTAATGCAATAAATATATTGAGTATTGAAATGTCAAATTGTCTATGGCATGTAATGATGTTTATTTTGACAGGTTGCTGCGGCTGCTGTTCGGCCCTCAGGCCGCGTTACAAGCGGCTGGTTGACAACATATTCCCCGCCTCGCCGCAGGACGGGCTGGTGAAGTCCAACATGGACAAGCTCACCTTCTACTCGCTGTCGAGCCCCGAGAAGCTGGACCGTATCGGGGAGTATCTATTCCAGAAGGCCGCCAGGGACATTTATAGGAGACGACATGGGTGAGTCGGTTGCGACATTAGACTGTGGAGGCTCCAGTGGCGTGCACACCATATAGGCAAAAAGACACTGCCTACCTTAGTATTTTGGTTACCCGACCTAATAATATAGTTATTGCTAGATCTTCTTTTGTTGTACTCACAACATAGGCTAACGAAGGTCCTGTGTTTTGTTGGTGAGTAGATATGTAGATGCCTTTATTTCGTAAAGACAAGTTACCTATACACAGATGTCAAGCCTACCTTGTCGTAAAAGCCAGTGCACGCCACTGTCGGATTCTATGTCTATACATGCATATAAACACAGCAAAAGTGTCTAGGGATCAAGTACATTTTAGAAGTTTGCAATCAATAATATATTTTACAAAAACTGAATTCGTTCATAATTTATTCAAAATGTTACGTGATA
>SJJU01015658.1:0-14637 GCA_012932125.1 Conopomorpha cramerella
TAAATTCTTTTTAAAAACGCAGTAGGTCGCATGTACCACCATACATCCTTAACTCGCATTGTATTGCAAGAAACAGATTAATTTTAGACCTAAACCACAGAACGTTTATAATATAAGTAAGTACAGGATAATCCGCAATTTACGAGACATTCGCTATGTACCTATATATTAACAACTTGACGATGAAATATCATCCATTGTGTTATTTAAGTTGATGAATTATCCAATCAAAAGCTCTTTAATGAGTTCATTCTATGTCGGCGACATGGCGGGCTAATGGCAAGCCGGCATTCCCATCCATCAGCCAGCGTAACGCTGCCTCGTGGAGTTCTGACGGTGAAATACATGTATATGTTACAGTCAACACTCATAACAGGTCAAAGCCACTTCAAACTATAAACATATTGGGTGTATAAAAGTGTTTGTCCAGATATACAAAAGGAGGAAAGACAATGTAAGTTACACATACAAGGTCTTCAAGTCGCGGGTGAATAAGTACCTACTGAACCTTAACATCAGGCAGGATGGTGGTCAAACGCTTGTTCATAGTGATTAAAAAAAACATTGTTTAACTTTTGATATTGGTAATGAGGTAAAGCCGGAGAGTTTTAGGGCACCAAAATACAAAACTGCATACAAAATGTTCCGAAATGTCTAGAATGGGTTTGACAAAATGCCCATTAAAACGCATAATACTTAATACCAGCACAGAAATTGTTTTTATGCAAAATTTAAACTAAGCGGGTGAAATCGTCGGAAGTCCCCTAGTGTGCCAAACAGTTCCGTTTGGAATGAGAAGTTATGATACTAGAGGACGATGTTGTAGATAACTCTACATGCTATATACCTATTTGCAGGTTTAGGTAATGGTGATAGTAGCTATAAGTACAAAGCTGTTACAATGAAGTAGATTAATATTTATGTGGGAATGTACGGTGATGAAGATCGCAGCGAGGAACCTAAACAGTGAAAGTGTAGAGACGTGAGTGTATTATTTTTATCTAGCCGACTCGGAAAACATTGTTTTGCCAGTATACATTATACATATAAATTAGTGCATCAAAGACTAAAATAACTGCATCAAAGTCCGTTGTGTAGTTTTAAAGATCTAATCAGAGACTTTCTTTTATACTATGTATTGGTAAGATAGTTACTAGTGGGTAGATTTTGAGGTTAATATAAGAAAATGCATACATAATTCCATTAAGCTGTAGTTGAAATATCTGAAAAGATCTCGCATCAAGATTTAAACTTTCGTATAAATTAATATTTGTTATTATTGTAAATTATTGTTATTGTAATAATTGTTCAAATTATTCCTTATAATATGTTCCGTGTTTTTTCCAAACGAATGACAAAATACGCCAATTACGTACAGTTTTTATGTTCGGATTCTTCCGAAACGGCTCTACCGTTTTTTATGTATTTTTAATCTATTTGGTACATTAACATACATATTCCATAAATGGATCATTAATATTTTTTTATCCTACATTTCTTGTCACTATTACTTATATCTAAGACACAAAAACGTTTACCCGGTCAGCAAGCACACAGTATTTTAACCAATAGAACAATAAACAACATTTGGTATTCAGGCCGCTGCACATTCCTTTAGTTCGCACAACAAAGCCAAGGGGGGGAGCAATTGTAAAGTCCTTTGCTTCTCTCTTTTTTTTCACTACTATTAGGGTAGAACATAAACTCGGCGCTGACAGGTACCGGCTTATCAGCGGCAGCTCTACAATCGCCAGTGCTTTACAGCTTCAGAGCTAGCCATTAGTTTCACTGCACTCTCGGCGCTTTGTCTGTTTTTTTTTATAACCAGAGACCCTTTAGCAACAGTTTTCTTTCTTTCTTTAGTCTTTTGGAAATGTTGGTAGTAGTTCACAGGCTAAAAATACTTTGGAATGTTTTCTGATATTTACATACGGCAAGCCCGTTTCCCAGAGGGGCAGACAGCGATCAGGAACATTCTTGTGATACGAGCATTTATGTTTTTATGTGATTGAGTAAATACCTCTGTTTCTAGTAATGGATTACACAATCAAAATTATGTATCTTACAAGTTTCACAGGAAAAGTATTATGAGAAACGGAACTGGTACTTATGATATGTAAATTAATAAGAACTGGCGTATCTTTTGACGTTTCCAAGTGTTAATACGGTAAATAAACATTGTTTTCTCTATGCATTCTTATGATGCTACTCAACCATTTATTATACACAGACTGCCTAATTTTTTTACTTGCCATGAACCGCACAAACTTCAGCTTGAACCTGTTATGAATATTTAAGTCGGACGAAAGAAATTTCAAACAATTTTGTTGCTTTTCAAACCATTTTGTTGCTTTTCATTCCATTCGAATGGATTCCTGATATCTTTGTAGTTGTGTGCTTTGCCGAGCTTTTCTGACCGTCCACGCCTTTAATAGCGCCCTGTTGTGTTTTATATCGACGTTCGAATAAACAACATTGTCCTGTCACGGCAGGGTGGTAGGTACAGTACCTCGACCCCGTACCACATAAAAACAAACGTTGACGTATGACAAGGCAGTATTCATTGCGTGTTCTAGGTCTATGTAGAAAATCAATCTTCTGTGTAACGCCGCGATCTATATTGAACTGTCATTGTAATTTACAATTGCAAATTTTGCGATACACGGCCGACGACAGCAGCGTCGGTTCTCGGCCCACGCCCGCTTGTTAGAAGCATGCCAGTGACATCCGTGCCAGAAGCAAACTACGCCACTAAAAACACACACGAACTTCGATATTTGCCGTGCTATAAGCACCTATAGGTATTGACGTTCGGAAATCCAATAAGTAGGTAGTGAATTGTTACACTCGTACAAATACATATCTCTGTTATTTGGTCGTTATGTAAATCTGAAAATTATTTTAAGCGTGATCGTGACGTCGCATTGAAATAAATCGACTCAACTGTCGCCTTGAAAAGAAACAAACAAAACGAACTGAAAGAATATTATTGGAACGAAGGGAGAAAAAAGTGAATTCACTGTTGCATTTTCCAGCCATCTCGGAATTTCAAATGAATCCCGTTTAGCATATAGCAATTTCCGCAAAGAGTTTGGTCGCTTATGAGTGCATTGTTCACTCGTGAAATTGTTCAGCTTACTGGGAACCATTTTAGAACGGTCTCTGTGTAATAGAGGTGTCAGTTTCTGAAGGGTTCTGACAACATCGGATGTGTGATAGTTGATACGAATTACTGCTGTACGTTTCGCAAAAGCGCATCTTTATACTCAGACTATAGCTGGAATTGGGTAAGTTGAACTCTTCTGTGCAGCTACTTCAGTGGAAATAAGTGTTTTCAAGTAGAGCACACCGCGCTTTGCTTAAAGGAATGGATGTGTGAACATGCTGATGTTGCTCAATCTTTTCACACGTAAACTATTTTGCGAGTTTAGTATGGTATAAATCTTTGAATTTTTAGAATTTTACGTACTTCAGTCACAAACCTATCACGGTTTGGGACTGGAAGAATCACTAATTAAACTACTATGTATACATACGTATTAAGCACATTCATGCTTCTGCCTACCTCGCTTGTAACTTACCCGGTGTTTAAGTATTTTCTACCATTTGAGTATTTCTTGATGGCGTAATAAAAAATGAAACAAAGTGTTTATGTTTTGTTTTGTGTTGATACAATGTCTTTTTTGTCCTTTTTAGATGGGACGTCTATTGAGACAAGAAAGTATTTTTTTCTTCTCACAATAGGTATAAACCGGATATTTCAGTCACAAAGTGTCATCAAAACATCAACACCATTCTGTCCGTATAATTCCAAATAACTATGTATTTCAAAATGACCAGACGTATATTTAGTTAGTGAGAATGTTACCAAACGAAACACAATTTCCTCCCTTCCATCAAGTTTCCATTGTCACATTTTGTCCAGCGACCTTTGTGTAGGTACCAGTTATATAATAATAATATTAACTCGGAACATTTCACACACAGTCACTAAACCTCAACACAGATGAATGTCTAGTCAGTATTTTTCAAACAATACATAATCATTAAATTAAGAAAAAAAACTTGGTTCGTGCCCTTTAATTTGTCTCATGTATCTTTAAAACTATGCAACGGATTTTAATGCGGTTTTCTTTAAAATATACAGTTATTTCTGAGGAAGGTTTATATGTATAACGCATGCATATATATATAATAACAGACAAGCACTGTTAATAAACAACGTTTTCTGGGTCAGCCAGTAAAGAATAATCAGCACATAAGTGCCCCTGTCTCTTTTATAGAAAGACGATTAGAGTAAAGGAAACTTTACTAGAGCATTATCTGCTTGAGGTTTCCCCACTGCGTAGATAGAGCCTCTTCAAATGACTCAAGCTAAATCTATTACGTTTTGCTGCAAGTATCTAACCCACGACTCTTGTCCAACTAAAACGCTAAAGATAAGTAAGAAGATATATAGGTACACAACTTCCTAAGCACTTATTTAAAACTCTGATGGCGCATCTTTCACTAGCTCCACTGAATTTTATCGCCGGCGCCGTTTTATGGCTCACCTAAGCCACTTTGTTGGAGTCGGGTACCTACTCCTGAACGCACTGAATTACATGGGACGTAAAATCACGACATAAAATTTTCGTATAAAATTTGCCTCCTCGCGGTACCTATCTTACGTGTCTGCCGAGTGTAAGGGCTGTCTTCGTTAAACTATTTTATGACTGGATTTCGTGCACGTGAACTGGAAGATCAGCAAATGTGAAAGGTTTTTACATGGGTTATTACATGTGAAAAAAATTGTTGACACAATGCGAATGATATTACGTTACATGGAATACGTTAGATCTTAAAAAAATACAGACGAATTGAGAACTTAAAAAATTGCAATGAGACCATAAGAATAATAGCTGCTTGTGCGAAAATACTCAGGCTCAGGCTATATACCTATTTTACTTTATATGATTTGGGGTGGGGCGATGGCTGTCCGATCTCCGAGTCGTACATCCGGTGACAAGCACAATTATATGTGGTCATCTCAACTGCTAGCTATTTTTAAGCCGCACGAAGACCTTAACTACTGTCAAGGTAGTAGAAAACCAAGAACCACAGCGTTACGTGCCTCTCTAAAAATCTTTATAAAATACCTACCATAGATATGCTCCACGTATGCGCGGTTAAAATTGCTTAACTTCGATGTAATCGGTTGCGATAACCAGAGCATCTATCTAGGGCTATGAGAGCATTATCATAAACTTTTACAATTAGACTTTTGAAAACTTTTCTGAGCAGATAAATTGTTACGTAACCTTGGTAGGTTTACTAGGATACTAGGTAGTATTACCTATCTATTCTGTTTTGGTTTCCCTAGAGGACGGAAATAATTTCTTTCGACTACCTCCTTGTTGCATTGTGCTAAATTTCTCATATTATATCATAACACGGTTTTCTGGTCGACAAGTCATGCCCCAAATGTCTTGGTGGCCACTTAGCAGATTGCTGTCAAAGTTTCTCCGGACGACGACGAAAGCGCCTGGGAAAAATGAATTCTCCTACATCTAATATCGGAATGGGCAAAATGTGGGTACGTACTAGAAAGGAACGAGTTGAACCGTCCATTTCAGTTCACCGTAGTAATACCAGTTGTATTCCTAAAGCAATGCAGTTCAATGTAAATTGGTGCAATTTAGACTCGAGCCACAATGTACCGGCATAAATTGATTATGTCTATCAAACGGACCTTGTCGAATGGAAATAAATGAAACCACATTATAAGAAAATAACGCTTTTAGTAACAAATGTTACCACAATATATTAAACTCTTATGTACTATTTACAAAATGTTGTTTCGTAACCACTTACAAATGAATTGATACTTATTAAATTAACCTACAAAATAAACAAAAATAAATAGTTACATAAAGTTATGAAAAACCCATATACCTATTATAAACACAACCGACACTATCTAGCTATAGAATATACAGCAATCACATGATTCGTTATTAATATTTCATAGAGATATAATATTATATAGAGATAATTATAACTTAATTATTACTCAAGTGTCTCTTATAAAATATACACGGTAATTGATGGCCCAACCTTAAATGTAACACCACCAGCAAAGCGTGTCAAGAAGAAGGTTGCAAGAGATAGTCTGGCGTCTGACTTGTTGAAACAATGGAAATCGCACTAAACGTGACTATGCGATCTCTGTTGTTTCCAAAAATCACAACGCGTTATTTTTTCATCTTGCCATTTCTTCTCGTTTCATCATTAGGGGATAGGGCGCGACATGGACTATGCCTAGAGCCATATATTCTCGTGTATAGTAAATTCCTTGATTTCCTAATCTAAGCCTAAAAGACTGCGACGACTTTTTTGACCTCTGTCCTTAATCTACATTATACATTTATTCCTATATTTGCTTTGGTAAGATCTTGGGTGTAACAAATGCTATCTCTCGGATTTGTGCTCGATGAACCTTTCCCGATGGTGTGATTGGTAACTCCTTCAGGAAGAACAGACCTCCGTGTAACTGTTTCAAGTCTGGAAGACTCTCTGAAAAGGAAACAAAGATTTTGACTGTATTAAGTTTTTATGCGTTTTTAATTAAAAATGATGTTAACGTGGTTTAGAAATGATATTATTCTGTGAAAATCATGTATTTTAGTATGCTTGAAAAATTTTATTGAAAAGTTTACTGTATTTTTGGGATTAAATGAATCACGTATTTGTTTTCTGGTTGGTACCTCACGTTTCCACGTTCACGTACATTCTTGTGAAACGGAAAATGTCGAAGTGTTTTAGTCTCTTAATTAACAAAGACTTCAAATTAGTGATCTTCAACTGTATTAAGTCGAAGCAGAAATAAAAAATCAAGATAACAAATCTTAATTACAAATGCTACTCTGAATGATAAAAAAATATAGAGAAAAAGTAAAGCCACGGGCAGTTTTATAGCATATTTCCTGTAAAAATTTGAATCAGAGAACCTAACGTGCTGGACATTTCAATTATTGCTGCATCACTTCGGTTTCTGTTATAGCAGTTTCTTAATATTTAATTTATTCAGTACAAATGTTCGTGATAGCTTTGTAAATTAGCTTTGCTAAGTCCCTCTCAGCTGCGCTGTACAATACAATTGCGTATACCTTAAAGTTTTGCTGTTGTTTCAGAATTACTTAAGACGAAATCGGATGGGTTTCGGTGGAGGAATTAAAGTGAACCGCCCTTTTCTTAATTAAATAAGATCGGTTTTGGTTTACTTTTCAAGGGATGGTTATATATACATATTTGAATATTATAAGAATCACAATGAGTTCATAGAAGTATAAATATTTACCTATACCATTCATTTATTGTTTCGTTGACGTGTTATGTACGTTACCACAAAAAGTTGTTCATATTGTCGAGCCGAGGGGTCCTTTTACACGCAATATATCATAGTAATGTTGCGATTCAACGAACAATGCAATGGACTTACTATTATAGGTTAAATAGTTTGTAATCGTATTTCTGCGTACAGACCATTTACAGGTTATTATATCTCTCACTGTTATGTTGTATTATGTTACCTACTACAAAGGTAAAACAATCAAATACGGTCTGAAACGGTCAAATAATGATTAATTTTAGAAATACTCCATTATACCGTTCATGGTTATTTTGCCTTTGTAGTAGGTAACATCATACAAGGTAAGCCAGAGGTAAAATAAAAATAAAATATGACGGGACATTTTTACACACTGTCACTTGACCCCAAACTAGGATACCCTGTACTATGGGTGCCAGAGACTGATATACTTACATAAATACTTTTTAATACATACATAGATAAATAAAACACCCAGACGCACACAACAAATGCCTCAGCTCATCACTAAAGCAACTGTGAACGGTCCGTAGTTTTCATTTCTTCATGGAATGACATACTTCTTACACGCTTAAAATATATCAAGTACATTTAAGTCCTATTTATTTGGGAAAGAAAGAGTATTTCACCTAATAGGTTTTAGTAAGTAATGAAAAATCTTGATCCAAAACGGTATGGAAGCTTTGAGATGGCGTCGTCAACGTAGTTGTGTTTCCCGGAATATCAAAGGATACCATGCCTAACAAACGTTTACTCACAAAAAGGATCCTATATCATACGTTGCATATACTATTTTGATTAAAACAAAGAATATTCAAGTTCTCTCTTAGTAAATTAAAACTAAAAATGCTTTTTAAAAGACAATTTAAATGGGCTAAAAAGTCTAAAGTTAATATTCGATTTAGAGAAACGTCACTATCATTTGATACCTATATTGTAGAAGTGCATTAAAATATTATCCATATGGGATAGCAAGTACAGCCATGTTGGATTTTAAGAAAAACAAAGGAAAACAAAATTGATTGCAATATTTGACCCGAACTTACATTGCAAGTTAAATAAAAGCTTTTAATAAAAGAACAATAGCGCTCACTAAACAAATCAAAAAGCAAATGCTCCACTTTCCATCAAGCTTATTTGACCCAACGACGTGATAGTGGGCGGACGCATTTGCGATATCTACCCGCTCTGTGAGTATGCGGGTTTCCTCAACCATTCCTTCACTGTAATGGTCGAACACTCAAACGTTTCTACTAGTTGAGTACATATTTTTAGCCGCATGGTGTCGTAGTTATGGCAAAATCTGAATTAAGAAGGTCGTAACTTGAAGCGTTTTTACTTCACGGTGTTTCATTCGAGCACCTCATATACCTCATAGCAGTGGCGTGCACACCATATAGGCAAAAACACTCTGCCTACCTTAGTATTTTGGCTTCCCGACCTAATAATAGAATTGTTGCTTCTCGAATCTTCTTTTAATGTACTCACGACATAGGCTAACGAAGGTCCTCTGTTTTGTGGGTGAGTAGTAGGGTCCTATATTTCATTTTGTTCAAGTTACCTATAGGTACATAGGTGTCAATCCTTGGGGATTCCTGCCTACCTTGTCGTAAAAGCCAGTGCACGCCACTGCTTCATAGGCTAGTGGTTCATAAAAATAAAACCATGCTACTCCGCCTTTTTACCTCAAAGCGGGGCACTAAGCAAATGTCCGCAATTCACACAGTACGTATTTAACTTGATAGGACGTAGACCTATCGCTGTTATGGGGTTGAAAGGTCTATGGTATGCGAGTTTTATTACGATGTTTACGTCGTAAGAGCGCTGAGTATGGCCTTTGAAAAAGCGATCCATTGATGTACGTCGTTAGTTGGACTAAGTCGGGAAAACTTTCCTCACGTTATGAAGCTAGCTAGGAGCTAGGTAACCCCTTTCATACCAATCACTTTTGCTTTCTTACTTTTCAGCAGATCAAATATATCTTGAGCTTCGACTTGATGGCCGTCCTTCTTCACGATGGCTCCAATAGGCAGTTCTACATTCTGCGGGTCCGGAATGGCTACTACGCACGCGTCGTGAACTCCGGGATGCTGCTTTATCACCTCTTCCAACTGAAGCGGGGAGATCTGTTAGAAAAAATAATATTATGTTTATTAAATAACCTGTGGATTGTCTCGATCCTGAGAGAATTCCAGGATAGTATATTATAGCCATTTTTCGAGGTCCAAGTTGTCAAACTCCGTAAAACTTGATTAGTGAAGTGCGTTGAACAATCGTGTGTACGGGAATCGTCACTATATGGGCCCATTGCACCTACTACCTCGTTTATTGCTGTTGTCCAACTCACTTACGCGGGAGACCGCACCGCTTTTACTATTGCTGACTGGCTTGTGTATTAGAACTCGGACCATCGCAGCAAACCGCAGAGATAAGCCGGTGTTAAGCAAGTGGAAAGATCAACGGTTTTAAACAGCAGCCTTGGCTAAACTGCTGAGATAGTGGCCGGAACCCACGCTTTAAGGTGCCGTTCAAAGCACAGAAATGCTCGAAATCCCACTTAAAAGCGGTAATGTATTCAATGAATGTCTGCTCCTTGTGTTGCTTAACCAAAGCCAACTGCGTTACGAACGCTTTATTGGACTCATAGTCCAATCAGATCTTAACGACGGACTTAATAAGACACGCGGACTGGCGGAAACTGGACTAGAAATACAATTTTTCATTCAAAATTGTGCCAATTTGTGGTTATTCTAAGACAAAGAAAGAAGCTGAATAAAGGTTATGAAGCTAGCAGCTTATTCGTTACCATCTTACGTAATAGCTATCTATGAAGCAAATATTGAACACGGTCGGACTTTGTGAATACTGCGGTCTAGGTATACTAACTAACTTCTAATTAATCTGTGCTTAGCGCTGTTGAAGTTACGGTCTGTAACAAGACCCCGGATTATTACTTAGGTAAACTTGTGTATGCACTTTGACTAAGGTGTCTGCTTTGTTCATAGTTTATAGATTTCACACAAATGATGTTATTTTATTAGTCATAGCAATACACTAGCTGTACCGCGCGACGTTACTGGCGTTTTTATTTGTTCCCGTGCACATTTCGTGATAAATGTAGCCCATGTCAACCGAAAATAGTGTAGCTTCCCTACGGTGAAGGTATTTCTGAAATCGGTTCAGTAGTATCGGAGCCTATTCGATGCAAACAAACAATGAAATCTTTATAATATTAAGTCTCTATAGAAAACTACATAAATAGATTGAAATAAAGCCTTTTTAAAGCAATTAATTCTTTATTGTGGTAATTTGTCACTGTTATTTTAGGAACGTCAAAAGATGGCGTTCCTTTAGACTGATTGTATGTTCTCTAGTGAACTTCCAGAACCATTATTATAATTACAAATAAAACAGGGAATTGTAACTACCCTACTTTTAACATTCCAAATAGAGAATTCGCTATTCTGTCATACACAGACTGAAAAGTATATTAACTTTGAAGTAATAATTTTCGTAGATGATTCAACGTGTCTCAAAAACCATGCTCTGTTAGTAGGTACGTACGGCCAAGAACACTTCCTGTGCCACTAAAACACTGATAAGGTAGATTTGTTATAACTCTAATGTCTAATGACATTCACGTGAGTTTCAACCCTAGGGTGGTAGAAATGGGGGCCAAGACTTCTACACACTGGTAGTTGCATCGCTCTGGCATCGTAGCGGCAAACGTGTGCATCGCTGTTCTACGAGTACTACGGACGACAGTAAAATGAGAGTAACGAAATCAGCAATCGTTTGCTGCTACGATGCCAGAGCAATGCAACTACGGGAGAGTAGTACACTTAGGCCCCAAATTCTTGACTGACTGAACACCCATCATCATGCAAACTAGCATTATTTTTACAACATTTTAAACTTTATATTCATATGTTAAGGTTGACATGTTGTTGCATTCTATCATTGTGTGAGTAAGTAAAGTATTACATTATTTTATTTTAAAACTCGTCGCCGCTAAGTAATTGAAAAACTTTCATATTCTTGTGAGCAAAAATGACAGAACAGTTTTTCAATCCTTAAGCAGCACTTTCCTGTGGATTGCAAAATATGTAAAAATTGCTCTTTTCATTCAGCATGAGTCCACCGTTTCTTTTTGTGAATATCAAAGAAGTAGTGTTTTTCTGAAGTCTTAAAGAAACTGAAGCAATATCAATTTTATGAACCTGGATAATTTGTTTGGTAATGGAAAATTTATGCCTTTCCAGAAATATCCAGCAGAGGGCTGTAGCGTACGGTTGTCGTTCGCTTAAATTATGGCCCCCGAGGACGATGGCGGTACCGCGGTGACCCTGGTACCGCAGTGAATAGGGGTCCGTCGACCGCCTCTCATGCCGAAGATGGTCCGTGAGGGCCTAGCGCGGCTGGGGCCGCCCTTGGACGTAGTGGCTAAGGTCGTTCCGGGGGCCCCGGCAGTAAGTGATCACTGTGGGGTTTTAGTGGGTGCGATTCCCACATAACCCCGCCGTTATTCCCGCCAGCGGTGGGGTATCCATAACGGATTTCCCCACGATAAAAAAAGGGAAATGATGTTGATAAGTAGATAAATAACTTACGAATTGACCCTGATATTTGATGAGAAGTCGTTTCCTTTCAACGAAATAGTAATAACCCTTGTTGTCCCTGTAGAAGATGTCCCCAGTCTTCACCCATTCGTCTGGAGTCAACACCTTCGCCGTCTCCTCGGGATTGTTCAGGTAACCCTGCGAAGAAACTCAACTTCAGACTTCAACCAATAAAATTTTAAGACTCATTATTTATTTTTCTTTCATAGAAGTCACTGTCAGCTACTATAGCAAATTGAAATGAATCCAAATACAAGGGAACCACCGGCTTAGAAATGAAAAAAAAATGCCTCATTAAGTTCCTTTTGTATATATTTGAATTTGACATAAGTTGTCACTGTTGTGATATTTTTCTTGGTGTTTGGTTTTTAGTTTTATCTTTATTTTTTTATTCCTTTATTCTAATGTCTCAATATATCTTTTCGATACAAACGTCTCATCTTTAATTTCGGTGGTGGACCTGTGACCCTAACAATTTAGAAAGTTATGAATTCAAATTATGAAGTATCAAATAAAAGAAAAACAGTCTAATTTACCTCCTCCGTCAAAAAGTGATGTCGGTTAAAAATATATAATATCGAATTAGCGCAAACATTGTGAATTACTTTTAAGCTACTTTACCTAACTTTAGTCTTTTCAAAATGATTGCCACGGGACCAGGAAATATGATATTAGCGCAAGAAATAACAATAATACCTATTAATTTATTCAATACCATTAGCATCCAATTTATATTTTCATTATGGACAAAGGCTAAAAATAAATAAATATAGCGTGATATTCTTGAGTTTTCAGTTAGTTAACCAGTTAATCAGCGTTTTAACTTTTTATGGATTCGGCGGTTAGTAACGTAGCATGAAATACAATATATATATCTCATAAAATAAAACTATATATATCTCAAGTACGGCGATGGACTCACCCCCTGTCACGCTGGGTTAAATGTGCTTGGTGAACAGTGAACACTTGCTTAGCAAGTGCTTCTGCCTACCTCGCTTTGGGATTAAAATGCGTGAAGTGTATTTATTTTTTATTATTTTTACGCTATCTCAAGTTTTCTTTAAATAAAACCTGTATTTAAACCGTAGCTTAATATGAGATCAATGGTTAAAAATAGGTTTGAGTCTAAACTAGGTAGTTGGAAATTGAAATCATTATTGCTATTTTTGTTGCGATTTGCTTATGATGTTGCTCGTATTTATCTCGGTGGAAATTTCGCTATTACTCGTTCCATCCTTTAGTAAGCCGAGTTTTTCGGTTCAATAAAGACGCTATCCCCATCGATAATATGATTTTTATCGCTAATTTATATGGCAAGAACGTTTTCCTTGTCAGTCAGTATTTTGTAAATGGGATATCGGTTAAAAGAAGTCTGGCAGGCTTTCTTATTAATATGCTTTTTGGGTGATCTATAAATAGCAGGTACTTAGGTAGGTATTACCGCGTGAAACGATTTGTTGGGAATAGACGATAGAAATACATTCATTGGCATATAAAAATATTGTGTGATTTTGCTAGTGAGTTTAAAAATAAGAGCTTCAAAATTACCTTGAAGAATTCATCGCCTTTTATCCAAAGTTCGCCGGATTCTTTGCTGTCGGCGGCCAGAACATCTCCAGCGTCGTTCACCAGCTGAATGGAACAGACAATTTTTGTATGAAAATATACCTTGTCGGGAACATGTCAAGGTATAATAGTCTTTAGGATGATCTTTGATAACGTGCGTTTTGCTGTAAAAGTTTGGTTCAGGTTATTGTGGTGGTTATAACTTGCTACGAGTGACGAAAGGAAAAATGTTATGCATACGAGGTGGAAACGGTAAAGGTAAGTGAGCACACAATGATTAATCAAAACGAATTCACAAGTTATTCGTGGTCTTCACGTTTTGGAGAATTATTATTTTTCTAGTTCAATTTCTGGTTTCTCATAATGTCTACAGTTTTAGATTCATTTAATGCTTACTTATACGTACATACACTTATTATTATCATTTCCTACGTGGTGGGTTGGTTTAATTATAGAACTACAGACTACATTTACTACGAAGATAAAATGACGGCTTTGGTCTATTGGGAAAACATCGTTCATCAATAGTTTTGGAACACGTTCTTGAGACAATAAAATTAGTGATACAAGCTATACTTCAATGAATACACGACTTAAACTGCCTCCTAAGGGGAATGGTTATAATTTAGCTCTGCTATGTTAATAACAAGGTTTCTAAAATATGTGTCCACAAATTGCTTGCGTAATAATTGAAAAGGTTCAAAGTCTTGTCAAATTATTTCGTTAGAAGTTCGTTATAAACCTTTGACATAATTAAAGACATCGAAACTCAACCTATACAACTTGAAAAAGAATTCACAGCGGAAGAAACTTTGAAATAATAGCACTGAATAATACAAATCATTTGAAGTTAGACGAACACTCTAAAAGTTTCATATGAAATTTCAATTGACATTTTCTTACATGACCGAGAATGAATTGCGAGGAGGTGGATGAATTTCAGAACAAATGGCCTGTGAGAATTTAAGGAACAGCCGGCAGTCCTTACAGGCCATTTGTTGTGAAATTCATAAACCACGTCTCAATTCATCTTCCCTTCAAATGAACAGCAGATATCGTTTTAAGGTTGTTTAAAATTATCTC
>SJJU01015666.1:0-10438 GCA_012932125.1 Conopomorpha cramerella
CTGATGGAGCAAACTTGTTTATTAGGTGCCTATTTACCCCAAGATCTCCAGACTATACAGTTCTAATTCTAATGTTATAAACTAACTAGCGAACTTTCGGGAATGCATATGGTCGTGGTTAGGTATTGAAGAGTTTTTTTGTTTAGTCTTGAGTAATCATGAACCGTTTCGCAGATCATCCATACTTTTTGTTTCTTTAATTTGAAGCTACACCTCTGTAAAATAATTGTATCAAAGTGACGACTGAACATCAGGATATTAAACACGTAACAGGTAATACAAATACACATTTACCCCCTTACCAATAAACGCGTTGTCACTATTACAACTGTAATAACTACAGGTCTACTTGAACTGGTTATTCCGTATTTAACATACAACTGACAAGTTAAGTTGAGCTTTGTGTATCTTCGAAATAGCCATTCCGCCATTATTAGTAAGGCCCTATACCTACTTATAGGTAGATAAAGAACCAGTAAGACACAGTATATAAACTAACTGTATCTTGTACCAATAAGCTTTTTGCTTTGACTTGTACTTTTTAATAATACTGACGTGTTGGTGTGAAAATTTTCACAAATGTTGTGAGGTTGGCTGGTAGAGAATGCTTTAGTATTAAGTCCACCCATTTTACTTTTAGTGCAATAACATCTAGGTTATACAACAGCAGTGGACTAATATGCTTTTTACGGTTATTAAGCATCAATTTCAGTCAGTCAATCTCAAATCTTGGAATCTTAGAATTAGGATTTTTAGAATTTCTCTCGATTTATCTGGTCTGCCATCATCAAAACCTGATTTCCTTATCATGATGGGTCCACATTTAAAATATCTCATCATCATCAGCCCATACTTGTTCACTTCTGCACAAAGGCCTCCAATTGCACGCCACTGTGATCTGTTTTCGGCTTCTGCTTAAAATATCTACTTTCTAAGAAAAAAAAAATTGGTCCATAAACGACGAAGTTACCCGCAAACATACATAAGTACACGTAGGTATGTATATACGTACGTTCGAATTAAGTAACCTCGTTTTTGCAAATCCCTTAAAAAATAAAGGGAAGCCGGTGTCAAGACAGTGGTCAGCTCAACTAGATGTCTTCAAGGTCTTTAACTCAGCTTAACGATTAAGTTAAGTGGACAACATCAAACGTTTCGCAAAACTCTCTAGATATTTATTTGCTTAGAGATTTTCGCCAAAAACTTTCTAAAGTTTTTCGTAACCACTTTGACCCCACACTCGTAATCCGCAGACCTCCGAAGCGCAGGTCAAACACTATAAATGGCACTAAAATTTAAAACCACCTTCTCTGGGGCAGCCTTCAATGGAGGGTAGTTTGAGAAAACACGTCCTTGGCCATCTTCCAAGTGAAACCGTGTCTTTGCGGGGACGATTTTTATTTCACATCGCTAAATATTTTGAACTTTTGTAGTATTAATATTACTCCACGCGGGAGTTCAAGTTTGAGTTCTCACGGGATATAAGGTCGTGTTATAACGTGGCAGAAAGAGTACATTGCTATGACTCCTTCTTACGTAATGCACACAATAGGGATTATGAAGTAAGCGATTGGTTTTTCAACTTTACTCAGCTGATCTTTGAGTAGCAGCTGAATAAATGTTTTTGTTGCAGTTGAATGGATATAACTGGTTAGGTGAAGATACTTTCAGCGTCAATATTTGTTTAATTTGTCTTAACCTATCACAAGAATCGAAGATTACATAATTTACGAGGGAGCCTAAATATTTTTTACCGAAAAATGTTTGTACTTTATTATTAGTATTTTGTTTTTGTTGTAATTTATTTTTTATTGCAATTTTAAAAATCATTGTTGTACCTAATTGTTATAATATTTGTGTTTTATGGATGTATTTCCGAGATAAATAAATTAAATATAATAATTTAAGGTTTCTGAAAAACATGCTAATTAGAACTAAAATCAGCTTCAACACTTTTTATGCCTATGCCTATTTGTCCACTGCTGGACATAGACCTCTCCAATTGCACGCCACTGTGATCTGTTTTCGGCTTCTCGCGTCCATCTTCTGCCAGCCATCTTGCGTATATCATCAGTCCACCTTGCCTGAGGGCGTCCTACACTCCGTTTGCCGAGACGTATTCATATATAGTTTACTAGTATTTTTTTAAACACAATGAACAAGCGTTTGACCAATAATATCATAATCTATATATATAATAGAAAGTCGTGTTAGTTACACCACTTATAAGTTAAGGACGGCTGAACCGATTTGGCTGAAATTTGGTGGGGAGTTAGCTCAGAACCAGGAGACGGACATAGGGTACTTTTTATCCTGATCCTGTAGGACGCGTTGCTATATAGTTGTTGTGAGTGTTGTAGTTTGTATCATATATTGAAACTACGCAAATGAAATCGCGGGGCGTCCACCCAGTCAAAAAAAATCAATTAACAAACATAAAAATACAATAAATGTATAACCTACTTGTAAAAATAAATACAAAAACGAATATAACGAACGAACGAATATAACGAAAACGAAACGAAAATAATTTGAAACGCCTCCTTTTTTTTAATTCGGTTAACAGTGTTGTCACTGGATATGCACCGACTGTGGCCGCGGAGCACGTCTAACGAAGCTATAGAATTAACAAGTTCTTGCGAAAAGTTACTTTACTCACTCTTTTAACTTTGTAGCTGGATTGCGCCGTTGTATTGTATTTAGTTTTAGGCGGATACAGAGAAGACTTCACTTTCTAACTTGTTTCAAATTCTACGTACACTTAAAAGTATACTAGCGGCGGCGACTTCGCACGAGAGCAATGATGATCGTTTCCCAAATATATGATGTCCATCTCCTGGTTCTAAGCTACTTCCCAACACATTTTCAGCCAAATCAGTTCAACCGATTTTGAGTAATTTGACATGACATTATTATCATTACAAAGTACGGAAGGCGACATTACTATACTTATATACTATACTATACTTATACTATACTTTACTCTACTTTCTTTAAAATAAAGTCGCCTTCCGTTGTCTGTCCCTATGTAAAATATAGGTGTTTTTAAAACTACGCAACGGATCTTGATGCGGTTTTCTTTAGTAGATAGAGTTATTCTTAAGGAAGGTTTATATTTATAATGCATGCATAATATAATAACAGAGAAACACTATTAGCAATGTACATTGACAAACAACATTCACCAGGTCTGCTGGTGCATCTTACTTCTTACTAATATTATAAATGGGAAAGTGAGTTTGTTTGTTTGTTTGTTTGTTCCGCCTTCACGCCGTAACTACAGAACAGATTGCTTTGAAATTTTTCAGACGTATAGTTAGAAGTCCGGTTTAAATAATAGGGTAATTTTAATTCCGGAAAAAAAATGATATTCCCGAGGGAAAACAAAAATATTCCTTTATACCGCAATATAACCGAATTCCACGCGGGCGGAAAGCTAGTGGATTATAAATCTTCCTCACATAGGGACATACATAGTGTCAGACAGCGAGAGACGACCTTGTTTTATGCTATGTAAGTAACGCTACATCAACCTGGTGTTCCCCGGCATTATATTTTACCCGCATTGATTATGATACCCGCAGTTATCCCGTTCATGTGGGAAAACGGTGTGTGTAAGCTATATTGAAAAGTACTTATTAGTGAAAAGTACTCGAAACCGGAGGTCATGTATGAAAAGATTAATGTAGATGAAGCGAAAGGGGTACCTATGTCAGGACTGTGACAAATGGAGATCTGTAGTATGTGCCTACCCCTCTGGAAGACAGGCGCGAAGTATATGTATGTATGAAAGCTATATTGTAAAGTTTAATTGAAATCTGTTAAGCAGTTCTTGCGTGAAAATGTAACGAATATTTAATCATACATCCGACCTTTCACGTCTTCATCGGTTTGACATTTGACGTTGTCCTGTCGTTGTTGTTTCAGCATGAACATTGATTTCGAGTTTGTATAACTCCCGTTTTTGCTTTTTTCTTTCCTAAGAACCTTCTACTAACTAATAAGCGAAAAGAAAAAAAATCATATGTATGCATTGCAATGCAGCGCATATTATGTATTTTTTCTTTTTATTTCTATACCGTCTTTAGTTTAATAACTATGTGGGATCCAAGACAGAAGGCTAGGCCCCCCCGGGATCTAGCCCAGTCGTCATTGATTGAGCTCTTGTCTATTCTGGATGCCGCTGTAGATCCTGGCTCTAACAGGAATCACAGTGGTGGGAAAGTGGGTGGGAATATCCCGTTAACTAATAAGCGAAATCAGTGCGAATCAATGTGCCTGGGAAATAGACCAACCGTTCCGGAAATCTTTCATATAATGATAAGCCGCAGGGCAGCTTTGGCCGATGATGAATAGCGCGGTGTCCGACCTCCGAGAATCCTCCAAGAGTCTCTAAATCTTGCCTTAAGCTGTCGCAATAATAGAGGGGAAACGCAAGAGATTTCTGTCGTGGATGGAAGTGGATCTGGCGGGTACGGGGAAACTTTATAGTGAACCCGGCCCTACACCTCTCGGAATCCTCGCTAACGGAGAGTTGTCTGCGCGCGACTTATAGGTAGGCTTAGAGTTACTACGGGGTCCAGAGTTACCTATATCCAGCAGTCCAGAACGAGGACGAGAACTGAGGTATTCGCTGACTTATGAGGGTTTATTTAATAGGCGACAAGTTATTATTTGTCATAATTGTCATCTTTGGCCGTGTGCTGACGGCGAAAAGAATACATACGTCACCACCCCAGCTCAACTGTTCCCGTCGTGGGGGTCATAATAAGCGACCGAGGGAACTCTCCACACGAGGGAAACCACAACCACGCTTTTTCACTGAAATATCTAATATCAATAGGTACGTCCATTCAGAACAGAACGTATTAATTCCGCAATGTCCCTCGCGATTCAATTAAATATAGGTACCTAATTAAAGACTGAACCGCCCACCTAATGTAGTACGCAGAATTTCATACTTACCGCTTCATTCAAATAAGTTGTCATCTAGATCGTCATTTGTCGCTTCCACGAGCGACTAAGCAGCACTTGGCTCGGAACAAAACGGCCAAATAACAAAGAACACTTGAAATTAAACATCCGGTACCTTCGTCCCTCTAGCCCTTTATTGTCAACACACAAAAGGCCTCAGCCCAACGATGGAATATTAGAAACCCTTCCCCACAGTTTTCACGGCTTCGTCGAATCTCCTTGCCGACTGACAGCCAGTTATGTCCGTCCTCTTCACGTTCATGGGGTGAAAGGGAGACGGAAGCCCACAAAGAGATCGTGTTTTTTTTATACTCTCATTTCGTCCACTTCAGGGAAATTTGAGAGCTTCCGCTAATATTTGTCTGGGGAGGTTTCGAGAGTGCTCACAAAATGCTTCTTCAATTAATATTTTGTCAAATTAAAAGATCTTTAATACTCCAGTAGGTTTCTCTGAGGCCTATTCGACGAATTTGTATTCAGGTTCGTTTTTTTTTTATTGGGCCCGAGTTGGGTGCTGCAACGAAAGCCTTTTTAAACTTTTTGTGTCTTAAAAATTCTTTGAACTAAAACTTTGCGCTTTCGAGTCGCTCGTCGTTGTTTTTTTTATTTTTAAGTAGTTAAGTTTATTTTTTCGTTTATGTAGCGAACATTTTTAGTATCTTATTATTTTGACTCTCTCTACTCGGAGGTCAGCACATTTTCTTTTCATGCTAAATTTTAAAATTTCTTGCATCTGCTACAGTTGACTTCCACGTGTCCTATCTTTACTAATATTATAAAGCTGAAGAGTTTGTTTCTTTGTTTGAACGCGCTAATTTCAGGAATTACTGGTTCGAATTGAAAAAATATTTTTGTGTTGAATATACTATTTATCGAGGAAGGCTTTAGGCTATATAACATCACGCTGCAACTATTAGGTGCGAAGAAATAATGGAAAATGTGAAGAAAACGGGTAAAATTATTCATCCTTGAGGGCTTCCGTTGCGTACGCTGTGAAAAAAATGTATATTGGCGAAACAATGTTTGCCGGAGCAGCTAGTGTTTTATAAAGCTACTATTACTTAAATAGAGATAATAGTGAATATTTTAGGATAAATGTATCGTCTGTATAATCGTCATTTTATTTCATTTCAGGTACCAGTTGTCGAAGTTTAATTATTTAATTTTGTTTGATACTTATTAATTTGAAAAGTTATATTTTTTCGGCTTGTTATCTCATGTTTTCTCAACTAAAACACATGTTCGGTTAAGGTATGGATGGGGCAGAATTTTCGGCTCTAAAGCTGAACATAAGAGCCAATTTTTAATTAATCGTATAGAAAGTTCAGTATGAAACTAATTCCATTTGTTACACAATCAACAGTGACATACCTAAATAATAATTTCAAATAATTTATTGGGATCACGTAAGAATAGGATCGGTTAAGACGCCGCCGGCCCCAAATTGGCGGAGGAAAGCCCAAAACCGACTCCGAATTTCCTTGTCCTTGGCCCTTGAAAATATCTCCTTCCAACAAAAAAAAAACCGTCTACATCGCTTTACAAACTACTAAGTTATTCGCGAACAAACCTAAGAAAGCATGTATACGGTGAAATTGAGAAAAAATCCTTTTTTAAAATCGCTTAAAACAGTTCCACAAACGCCACATGTGTTGGCCAAAATCACCGCAACAACATTCGAAAATTCCTTCATACAGCCCTGATTCTAATTCCACGGCACCACCTCCATCCCGAACGCAAACAAAAGAACCGTTTCCACGTCCCGAAGAATAAATTCAATAAAAACTATAAGCGAATAGAGAGAAACTTCGAATAAATATTCAAATTGTGCGATTTGGAGTCCGTCCACACAGGGGCATGCCACGCCCAGACGATTGCCTGACCAGCACGCGGAGGTCTCTCCTCTCATACGAATCTCAACCGCCGCAAGTTTCCACAAAGCTCTAGATACGTCAGCCAGGGCAGTGTGGAGATATGGCAACATCGAAGGGGATCGCTGAGCCTAAATTGCCGGCCGTTAAACCGGAAGTAAAAGGGGGCGCTGATGCAGCAGTCTGACACCGGAAACGTTTCTGGCCTTTGAATACATTTTTCGAATGGTGCCGAAGAGTCTTGAAAAAGTAAAGGGTATTGCTGATATCGGTGCTAAGTTCTTTTTGGCCGGAACGAGACTATCGAATTGGGAAATAGGCTTCAGTAATTGGTTGGTTGCGAATTTTGAACATTTTTTTTTGTATAGTTGATTTGAAAATGGTGTCATACTCGTAAAGCCTAACGATTGGTTAGATCGACATTATTATCGTGAAGGTAATCTCTAATCTAATTGTCCATGTTAGTTTACTTCTGTGTAGTATTTAAAGTAGTAGACAGAGTCTTGAAGATTTATTTTAAAAAAAGGCATCTAAATCCGTTGCCAAGTTTTAAAGACCTTCAAAAAGTATACACAGAGACAGACAGCGGGAAGCGACTTTAATTTATACTATGTATTGATACGGGAATCTTGACCATTATCCTTATTTCTTATATTTTCGAAGTAACAAAGATAACAAATACAAATGGTTCTGAAGTCGTTACTTTGCCGGTTCCTTTCCGTGATTGTATAAGTATGTGCTAAAGCCTTAAAAGTTCACTTACCGAATTAACAGCGGCCATCACACCGTCTTCAGGTGGCTGTCTCACTCATCTACGAGGGCATTCTGGAACATGGAAACAAAATGGTGAACATCACAAATTTAAACGATAATCATATAAGTTTTGGTATATGGTACGTTTTGGGAATGCATGTTTCCTGACCATGTTTTGACTTAATGAGACAGTGTAAGAATATAGAGTGTCTGTGGTCCAGTCGGTCGGATACTTGACTTGTAACCGGCAGGTCGCGGGTTCGAGTCCGGCTGCTGGACGTTTACCAATGGGACTCTTTTTCAGAGCCTATGTACGCAACGCAACCCTCGTACGGTGAAGGATAACATCGTGATGAAACCCGCACACCACAAGGTGTGTGAACCCTATAACGGCGATGGGTTCACCCCCTGTCATGTTGCGTTAAATACCCTCGGTTAACCGTGGGCATTTGCTTATTAAGTAAGTGCCTTTGCCTACCCCGCTTTGGGATTAAGAGGCGTGAAGTGTATTTATTTTTTATTTTTTTGTAAGAATATAATAAACTTTACGCCGTTTAATCCTACAACGCCACAGGCAAACATCTTAGAGAAGAAAGTAGTGGTAGACAGAGACACTTGCTAAGGATATGCCCGCCGTTTACCAAGAGTTAATTCGATGTGACCGAGGATGAGCCCATCGTCTTTTCAGGGTTCACACATCTTGTAGTATGCAGGTTTTATGAAGATTAAATGTTCATTTAATTTTATTAGTTAATATTTTAAAATAATTATTTTAAATGACAAATACTAAAAACAAACAATTATTATTATAACGTATTCTGATTCACACGCAATGTTTGTCCTATTTACCTCCCTACAAAAAGTACCCAGACTAATGAAGATCTTTGTAGTTTTCAAAGTGCCAATATTCGTACATGAATAATATTGTTTTGTAATAATAGCAACAAACTATAACGGTGTCAGTAGACAGCAGACAGTAAGATGACCTATTCACATAAAACGCAGAGCGGCAAGCCAATAAAACATTTGAACAATGTACTGTTCTTAAGACCGCAGCCACCAGACGCAATGGGAATACCGCAGCAGCCAATGCCGAACTCGACTCGTCTAGAGCAACGCAACACGACCTTGTTGACATCTCACATATAATACGCTGACTCAATACTCTTTTCATCGCGAAATTTAATAAAGGAAAATTAACCCTAAAAACAACAGACGCAAGCCCTAAATTCGCTTCGCGCGTACAACGAATAGACAAATAGAATAGCTGTGCTCTCAGTCAGTAGGGCAAACGTCCAAGTCCATTAATAAAATTGAATCAGGCGGACATACAGTGACGGAAACTTTGACGGGTTAACATTTCGTTGTAATATGAGCTTTCGTTTGTATGCGTGTCTAGTCATTTAAAGGTCAGAATGCCGGGACAGTATGACGGTCCGCGCGCCGAAGGAAATACCGAAGCACAATATAAGTGCACGTGTGTGAGGGTAAATAAGCCAATCGTAGAGTTTCGCGTCTTTTGACACAGAGCGACGTCGACGGGCGGGCGGGAGGTCGACAGGGCGGGCGGGCGGCGCATTCCGAAATATCTCTCACTAAACGCAACAACAAAGCAAATACGAAATTTGAACTTCCGTACAAAAACCAATCTGACATCAATGTCTCGACTATTATTAGCGATTGTGACAGTAACAGCCTAAATAATAATAATTGATCATGACGGTTATTTCTGTATACATTCATACTTATTAACTACTTGCTGTGCCACGCAGTGTTACTCGCATCCTCCCGTTCCCGTTAGAATTTCGGGATAAAAAGCAGCCTATGTTCATTTGGAAAAACGTAGCTTTCTTTTAGTGTAAGAATCATCAAACCCGTTCAGTAGTTTGGGAGCCTATTCAATACATACAAACAAACAAACAAGGGGTATGTCAGGACCGTGACAAATGGAGATCTGTAGTATCTGCCTACCCCTCTGGGAGACAGGTGAAGTGTATGTATGTATGTAAACAAACAAGTCTTTCCTCTTTATAATATTAGTATATAGTATAGATGAAATAGGACGGCCTATATCCAGCAGTGGACGTCAGTGGGCTGACATGATGATGATGATAGATGAAATATGAAGGAAATTTGAGAGGCCTAGGTCCAGCAGTGGAGGAATATATGCTGATCATTGATGAAATGAATATACTATATATTTTTATAACAACATAATAATATAATTTTGTTATTTAAATAACCCCTTGTTAGTTAAGTTCCCTCAGCCGCCTCTTACGACCCCCACGACGGGACAAGTTGGGCTGGAGTGGTGACACATGTATTCTATTCGCCATCACCACACGACTACGTTTACGTGAGATACGAAAGGGTTTTTCAAAAGTCATCCCCTAAGGGGGTAAAAAGTGTGGTAGAAGTTATATGAGAAAAAGTTAATTATGTAGTTGTGTTTCTACAACATGGTGGAAATGTGCACGAATAAAACCGCGAGGCGTTTACTAGTATTGCTATAGATAAACAAAGGTGCACACACTTCACGTCTTTTATAATCCCAAAGTGGGGTAGTCAGAGGCACTTGCTAAAGCAAGTGCCCATAGGCAAACATAGGTAGTAAAAAGAAAAGACACACATCCAAAGTGTCTAGGAATCAAGTGCATTTTAGAAGATTGCAATCAAGAATATATTTTGCAAAAACTGAATTCATACATAATTTATTTAAAATGTGGTTATAAGTCATTGATACAGGTAGGAGACCAATCCAGAAGCTTAGATTTGTTGTTTTGATTTTTTTAGAGCTAAAAATGTTCTTGATCCCTAGACACTTTTGATGTGTGTATTTA
>SJJU01015668.1:0-10911 GCA_012932125.1 Conopomorpha cramerella
TTAATCCCAAGGCGGGGTAGGCAGAGGCACTTGCTAAAGCAAATGCCCACGGTTCACCAAGCGTATTTAACCCAACGTGACAGGGGTGAGCCCATCGCCGTTATAGGGTTCACACACCTTATGGTGTGCGGGTTTTATCACGATGTTGTCCTTCACCGTACGAGCGTTGCGTTGCGTACATAGGCTCTGAAATAGAGACTTTCAGTAGCCGGACTCGAACCCGGTTGTAAGTATTCGACCAACTGGACAGGGTAGGTTGGTAGGGTAGGCGAAGGTAAGGCTGAATTCGCTTATCTTTGGTTAATTTTCGCGCTATAATACCAGTTTTTTCTTTTTACATCATGTCAGTGCGCGTTTCTTGAAAAACCGATCGCTGATTTCGATAATTTATTTTAATGTCACATCCTGCCGAATGTTATGACACTTGTTCACTACGTAAGTTCCTTAATTAAATCATCAGTAATCACTACTAGGTAAGTAGTTACCCAGGGTACAGGGTAAACACTGCCCAACGCCAAACCGTGGGCGACGGCAGTCAATTGGGTCTATTTTCGACAATGTTTACCTAGATACACGCCGCACCAAGGTCGCCCACACTCCAGAGGTTAGAAAACTTGCTGAGAAAACAATCTTAAAACAATAATTTGTTTGTTGGCATAATTCTTTGCAACTACTCTGTAAACACAATCAACTTTAGTTTGTCAGTATAATAGATAATTTACAGTGGCGCGCGCAAAACATTTTTATTTTTTTCATCAATGATTACGGTTTTAACTGCGTAAATTATAAACGGGTCTCTGTAAATAACTCCCACATAATTCTCCAGGCTGTAATCTGGTGCCAAGAAATCGTGTTGCCCTTTCAGCATCCGTCAGTTTAGCTCATGAGTTCGCGACAGTTGGTCCAGCGGCATTGCGAGTGCTCAAAGTGCCTGTGTTCGTAAATTTTTTTATCGCAACATTGTTGCCACGTTTATTTTAACCATCTGACGCGTACGGGTGACAGTCACTAGTAGTGAAACAATCAGATCTGCAAAATTTACAGCTAACAAGAAACAATACTAGACAAACTTACCTAAAAATTTCCGTCAAAAATCTGTTTCAACATTTTTTGCGCGAACGAAAATCAAAACTTTACAAAAACTTTTTCTTAAAGTTCATATTTATTTCTTCTCGAACAGTAAAGCCAAAGGCTGACGTTGAATACGACATGGGTGACGAGACCTACCAGGTTTACACACGCGTGGAAGCGATCACCGAACAAGAAGACAGACATCTAGCTGGAGCTACCAAGGAGATCAGAAACGATCTAACAGTGATCATACCAGAGAATCCGTTCCCAGAGATCGCCGTTGAATCCTATCCACCGTTGAAATTCTCATGGGTAATACCCAAGAGGTTAGCAGCCATGGCGTTTCCGAGGAACAAGGAAAACTTGAAGTTCCTCATCGACCAGGGTATAACGCATGTGGTGACGCTCGCTGCCGACAAGAAACCACCGATTGATGACATGCCGAGGCTGAGATGGAGCGAAATACCCATAGAAGAGTTCGAGGTGCCCACTCTGGAACAAGTTACCAAGTTCATTGACATATGCAAGAAGTCCGACAAAAATGGCGAGGTCAGTTATGTTTTTTTTTTGTTATATATCTAGATTTATTCAAGTGGGGAAATATTTGGAGACATGATGTCTCGTAGGTCCTTTCAAGCATAGATAAATAAATTGGATAATAAATCGGAGCGTCTGTGGTCCAGTTGGTCGGATACTTGACTTGTAACCGGGAGGTCCGGGTTCGAGTCCGGCTACTGGACGTGTACCAATGGGACTCTTTTTCAGAGTCTATGTACGCAACGCAACGCTCGTACGGTGAAGGACAACATCGTGATGAAACCCGCAAACCACAAGGTGTGTGAACCCTATAACGGCGATGGGCTCACCCCCTGTCACTTGGGTTAAATACGCTTGGTGAACCGTGGGTACTTGCTTTAGCAAGTGCCTCTGCCTACCCCCCTTTGGGATTAAAGGCGTGAAGTGTATTTATTTTTTTATTTTATAAATAAATTGTAAAGTATTTTAATGCATAGCCGCAACGTCCAATAATTCCTTTCTGTAATTTTAATACACGTTTAATCTTTTACGTCGTCTGTTTGTAAGACAAAGATCAATTAGACAGGATAAAGTATATTAATAGTGCGTTGCGGTTTTATAAATTATCATTCCATTGCCGTTCTCAGGTAAAGACATCATAGTTAAATCGTTATCACCTAACAATATGTTGCATACCCACAAACCTTAGAGAAACCTTATGAGGTTTCCATTTTCCACAATTTTACACATTTCGTATTTACGCGAACCAAACGGTTTGCGTCTACTTTCATAGTGCGAACCGCCAGGATGTGGAACGACACAGTACAGTCTGAAGGTCTTCAAGTCGCTGGGGTGAATAGGTACCTAATGAATAAGCGAGCTTAACATCAGGCAGGATGGTAGTCAAACGCTTGTTCATAGTGATAAAAAAGAAAACGTATATTTCGGCAAGCATTTCATAGTTTTTGATTGATTCATGTTTCTTTTGATGAGTGTACCTATTATTTAAGATCTATTGAAAATAGTGCGAACTAAAATCTGTAGGGGTTCTTCAGCCGTGACAAATGGTATAGACAATAAATGTGATTTTGCACTAAGAAAGTGTTCTATCAATTCAGATGTCATTTCCAAATGCAAATGTAAAAAAAAATCGCGTAAATGGTCAAAAATATAGTGGTTGTAAAAAGATAGCCTTATTTTTTAAATAAGTGATGTAAAACGAAATTATTTGTTTTTCTTTTTGCGCTGCCCACCGACTTCGATCGATCAATTTTAGTATGGATCAGCGACTTAGCCGCACGAATTTCCGACTGGTTTTTGTATGGAAATAAGACTTTTGCATTTTTATAGGACCCCCTTTCCTATAGGCGGACCCCCGAGTCACTAAACATCAATAAGAGTTGTTACCTTGTGACAAATGAACCTTAATTTCTAATAACATTCATTGAAGGTCATATGAATAACCTTATGGTGGTAGAGATGAGTCTTAGACAACTGTACCTACCTCTACAACTCAATATTGTTCACCGGGTATACAGGGTGGAAAAAAGTTATGGGCCCTGGAGGGAACTGCTTTAAATCCTTTAGTTCGTTTCCCGGTTGATACTAGCAGAATTTAAAAAAATATTTAATGCAGTTTTGTTTTAAAAATAAAGGAATGTTCCTTTCAGTAAAATGAGCTAACTAAATGATTTAAAACATTTCCCCTCCAGGGCCCATAATTTTTTTCCACCCTGTATAGGCGCGAAAATAATCAAAGACAAACTCGAGCTTACCTTTGTTACCCGGTAATAATAATAAATTTTATTGTGAAAATCAATTACATACAATTAAGTTACCAAAGGTCTCTAAACTATGCGAAACCTGTGTCTTAGGGAACCAAGTGACAACCGGTGAACAATATTGAATTATAATGTCTTTGCGCGTTTCATTAAAATATGATCTAACTGTATCTACATCGCGAAGAGCGTCTGTGGTCCAGTCGGTCGGATACTTGACTTGTAACCGGGAGGTCCCGGGTTCGAGTCCGGCTACTGGACGTGTACCAATGCGACTCTTTTTCAGAGCCTATGTACGCAACGCAACGCTCGTACGGTGAAGGACAACATCGTGATGAAACCCGCACACCACAAGGTCTGTGAACCCTATAACGGCGATGGGCTCACCCCCTGTCACATTGGGTTAAATACGCTTGGTAACCGTGGGTATTTGCTTTAGCAAGTGCCTCTGCCTACCTCTTTGGGATTAAAGGCGTGAAGTGTATAAGTTACCAAAGGTCCCTAAACTAGGCGAAACCTGTGTCTCTGGAACCAAGTGACACCCGATGAACAATATTGAGTTATGTCTGTGCGGCGTTAATATTATCTAACTGTACCTACATACTAATAACTGTCCAGTGCCCCGCATGGGTGACAAGTTCGTGGCTAACCACTCAACTCGCATTCGAGGACAGTAAACGCGTTAACAAGCGATATTTTGTAGAGAGATGAGCGACAGTAGGTATAATCAGTGTTTTTTTAGAAGGTCTCCCGCGACGATGCGTTCGTTCCTCCGATGACGTCCACTTCATAAATAAACTTTATGTAACTCCATGAATGTTGTCTTCTGGAACCCGATACTTGCCTATCTTACTGAAACGTGCAAAAATATTTTTGTTAAAATTAATAATCTGAAACTACCCTACGATACTTTTATTAAGAATATTTTTTTTTTATATTATACATATAACAGGCACATCAACAACATAAACACAATACAGTACATTAAACATTAAATAAAACTTAAATCTAGTGCTTACGTTAATTACAGATGCACGACAGTCAAATGTTACAAGCTAAATTATAATATACGGTATGATATACATAATGCAACATTCAACTCGTGAATTCAATACGATATTGTTTGTTGTTTGTAATGAAATAAGGAAAAAAACAACGCAAAAAATATTTAAGTTACTACTACTTACTGAGTTACTGCTTATAACATAATTTTCTATATTAAAGTAAGTAAAGGGGTTATACCCTTCGTTTCCTCTATACCAGATTCCAAAATATCAGTTGACCAGCATACCAGATTCTTAATTTACCAGTTTATCACAGTACCAGAATCTGTACTTGCAAATATAAAAGAGCAGTAGTAGTGAGCAGTCATCATCGGTGATCAAATTTAATGAAAATATTAAATAGGTACAAAGGGTACCTGCTAAACTTACATTAAATTAATTTTCCTTTATACATATACTTCTGGTATTATGGGAATGTGGTATGCTAGTCAACTGGTATTTTGGTAATCTTACATAGAGGGTATACTACACCAAAATTACTAACTTGTAAACACCAAAAGCTAAACTTCGCATCAGAATGTCGATTTGATACGCAATATCGAACCTTACGAAAATAACACAATTGTTTTGTGTACCTACTAACTGCTTGATTATAAAACCTTGAAAAGTTTAGAAAAAAATGTTTTTTTTTTACAACTTAGTTACAATGTCTGTATGTTTACAGTCTGCCAAGAATTTGTTCTACCTGATGAAAGTTACATGAATGTCATTATATATTGTACACACATCAAAAGTGTCTAGGGATCAAGTACATTTTAGAAGATTGCAATCGAGAATATATGTATTTTACAAAAACTGAATTCATTCATAATTTATTCAAAATGTGGTGATAAGTCATTGATTGATACAGGCATGGGGAATCAGGCAGAACGCTATTGGAATTCCCTCGCTGTATGGCTATGCTTATATATACTTTGACCTAGGTATAAGCCAGCTCTCGGTTCCCCAAAAACATCGACGAATATCATATGTATAATAAATCAATAGGAATTGTCATCAAAACTGATTATTTTCTTGACAACAATGCATACATAAAGTCACGATTATGATCCCTAGGGATGGATCTTTGTATACATATTGTAGTTTGCTGGGTCAGTTTTGGCCTTGGGGATTCCAATAGCCAGTATTCTAGCTTATTTACGTATATAATCGTGTACGTAGGTAGGTACGCTCAGAGAAATAATGTGCCCCAGACTATTTCATACTATGTTGGTATGGAATGACCAGACAACAAGAGCCTTACACACTCCAAACAACATAAAACAACACGACACAACATAAATTGTTAAGTTTTTATAGTTTTTAATGTTAATTTGTGTAATTAATATGTAGTATTACTAAACCATTATACTGTATAAGTATTTATTCTGTAAGGGTTGTGTGTGTAAATAAATAATAAATAAATAAAAAATACAAATCAATCAAATATTTATGTAATTTACGAAAGTTAATGAATAACACATAACTGCAATTACTTTATGATTTAGGTATAAATTAACCGAATGTTAGCAAACGTACGAAACAGACAGAACACATGAAAATAGTGGCGCCCAACGTGTGGCGAAAACATTTAATAGCTGGTTTTGTTAACTTTTTTCCATACCTTAGTTACCTACTAGTATTCTTCTATACCAATTTCGGTAGTACTCGTATTTAATCGTAGCGTAGGTATATGTATATTGGAAGAAATCGATATGAGCGATAAGGTCGCCTTTTGCCATTTTTCCTTTGTATTTTTTTACATTCGTAATGTACAGTGTGCAATAAAGAGTATATTCATTCATTCATATATCAAAATAGTAATCTAATCGCATTCTAGCAATCTAATCTATTTTATTTACTAATTGCTCATGAAATCGGTATTCTAATGCCATTGTTAGTTTTTTGCGAGCTTTTTTAATAATTAATTTTGAAACAAAAATCGGTAAAACCGTTTCGTAGGAGTACGGTAACTAACATTGTGACATGGAAATTTTATATATTAGATGCCTTCATGTAAAACAATACATTGAACTGTACAGGTGGTGGGCATCCACTGCCGGCAAGGTCGCAGCCGGTGCGGCATGATGCTGGCCTGCTACCTGGTGCACTTCCACCGCTTCCTGCCCGACCAGGCGCTCAACGCCGTGCGGATGATGCGCCCAGGTAATGACAACTACATTTTTGAATTCATTCACATCTAGAACAGAGATGTAGTGTAATCTTTTCGGATCTTTATTGCTGTGCAGTGCTTCAAAGTTCTTTTTATCGCTTGAGTGGAGTTTTGCGCTGGAAGCGATGAGATGCAAATGGCTTCTTTATTTCTCATTTTCAAGATTATTGTGTTAATGTGGTGGAATTAGTGTAATAATGTGCTGGTGATGAAAAATAATGTAATAAGAGTGAGAAGTAAAGGAGAGGACTCCTATTTGATCAATTTGTTATTCCCGTGTTATGTTCCACGCAGCATTGAAATGTGATAGTCCACCCTCACGTTTTAATGAGTTTTGACACGACTTTGACTATTGGCGACTTTATCGATAGACTGTGACAATGACACCAACTATATAATATCGAACTCGAAGAGTTATTACTTTGTTTGTGGCAGAATGTCGAATGTCGGCTTTAAAGCCGAACGTAAAGTTTAAAAAAAATCGCTTAAGTGCTGAGTATATTCGATAATAACGTTTTGGTTCATTCTTTATGCTTGTACTAGCCGACCCGGCAAATGTTGTTTTGAAAATATGCATTATTAACAGTGTTTCTCTGCTATAATCGTAACTCAAGAATCACTCTATCTACTGAAGGAAACCGAATAAAATCCGTTGCGTAGTACATAGGGATAGATAGCGAGACGCTACTTTATTTTTTACTAATGTTTAATGTATATAATTTCGATATAGAACATTCTCCATCAAAAGTCCCGATTAGCTCGCTCGCTTGCTCATAGTCTGTCTCTCTCTATTAGACAAACAAGATTAGGGTTAGATAAAATATACTAGGGCCGAAATCTACGGCTTAAGTAACCATTCGTCCGCAAAGTTGCGGTTTGAAGGAAGACGTAGTGACCAAGATTGAAAAGGGCATGCTTCGGTGGTTTGGGCATATGGAGAGAATGAAAGTCGATTGACGAAAGAGATTTATATGGGTGATGTGCAGGGCCGGGTGAGTAGAGGTCGCCCCAGAAGGACATACATTAACCAGATTGGTGATGTCCTGGTGGAAGGTGGCGTGAAAAGTACCTACTCGAAACCTGAGGTCATGTATGAAAAGATGTATGAATGTAGATGAAGCGAAAGGATTATGTCAGGACCGTGACAAATGGAGATCTGTAGTCTCTGCCTACCCCTCTGGGAGACAGGCGTGAAGTGTATGTATGTATGTATGTCGACCGCTTTAAAATTGTAGGTAATAGAAACAAACTTTGCTCAGAGGCGACACTTGAGACTTCAGAATACGGGTCATCTTTTACTCATATTCGTATTACATTTACCAGGTTCGTGCGACTTCCCAGAGCAGGAAGAGTTAGTACAGAAATACTTCGACCAGCTGACGGAGGACAACCCTCTGAAGTTCGGCGTCGGGCCCCTCGTCATTGAGGAGATGATCGACGCCGCCAAGGAGACCACCAAAAAGGTTCTACAGCAAGTGACATAGACCTGCTTGGTGTTTAGTTAACTTAGGATTAGAATTACACTTTACCTACTTAAGATATTTTGTTCAGAATACATTACGCTCGGTCGGCCAAAAATCTGGTGTATCAGTCTTGATGACACTTCATGTGTTTACTTTTAATGCTCAGACTTAACATAACTAGACTTGCAAGTCGAGTACCATCCTCAGTCTGTCTCTGCCCCACCAAAATGTATTCATTCATAATCAGTAGCGTGCACTGGCTTTTACGACAAGGTAGGCAGTAATCCCCACGGATTGACACATATGTATAGGTCAATTGTCTTTACGTCTTGTCTACTCACCCACAAAACACAGGACCTTATTGTTAGCCTATGTCGTGAGTACAACAAAAAAAGATCTGGCAATAACTCTATTATTAGGTCGGGAAGCCAAAATACTAAGGTAAGGCACAGTCTTTTTGCCTATATGGTGTGCACGCCACTGTTCATAATCAATTCAAAATGTTGTGATAAGTCATTGATACAGGCATGGGGAATTAGGTAGGAGACCAATCCAGAATATTAGATTTGATTTAAATAAATTAGATTTTTTTTAGAGCTAAAAATGTTCTTGATCCCTAGACACTTTTGATGTGTGTAGTTGCATCTCGGTCGTATCCCATTGTCTTTGACCTCAGACACAACTAGACTTGCAAGCCACATAGCACCGATTGTTTTTTTTTTTGTTGAAGTGGTTTGTCACGAGAACCAATGGTGGTAAACCATTTTCTTGGCCGACTACACATACACAAGTACACACTGCACTAATACGTAACATATAGCTAATTTATACACTTACGTAACCCACAAGTAGATTTCAGTCCAGGACTGAATGAACGAAATATTTTTGACACTTTTTAATTTGTTTTTATGTTATTATCATTTAACACTTGGCGCATGAAAATATCGATAGCCCAAAAATTTTATTTTTGTTAATAACATACAATTATACCTAGCAAAACATACATACAAAATAAAAGTTGTAAATGTTTTTTTGGAAAAATATTAGATCATCTATTTAAGTGCTCCTTAGTCTTTAATATCTCGCTCTCCTTCAGTTCTTGACAATTGTAATAAACTCAAAAATACAGTTACACAAAATTGGTTTACATCATTCTACACAACACTTACACACACTTACACACATTTACACTTAGATACACTTTACGTAAATACACTTGGTGTAATGGGGAATTTTCTTTGACGTTTATCTGACAGATTTTCTGGCGGAGAACTGTCATTACTGTCAAACTTTGATTGGAAAGAATGACAGTAATGACAGTTCTCCCGCCCGAAAATCCGTCAGAAAAACGTCAAAGAAAATTCCCCATTTAGTATGTACTTACTTTTAAGTTAATTTTATTTTTAAGCTGTGATATGAATGTTTTATTTAAACGTGAGTTGTACGTATGGTCAACCAAGAATATGAGCCATCATAAAAATATCAATAAGGTAGATTTGTTATACTGAGACAAGTAAAAAATGAACCTTATGTCTAATGACATTCATACGATTTTCAACCTTAAGGTGGAGCAGATTCTTGGGCAACTGTGCATCTTTTGTCGTCTGTACAGTAACAATCACAGAATGCTCATCAATGAAAAGTTTTCTAGTCGAAGCGAAATGTTTTGAAGTTGTATTAAGCTATTATTGAGGTGAATAAATTGTTGATTTTGTGTTTTAGTATTTTTATTACGCGTTCCCAAATGTTTACCTAAAATGTACATGCAGCAGTTATAGTAGTTACTAGTAATCAGTTTTGTAAAAGAGAATTTTAAATTTTTCAATGGATTTATATCCAGTAAATTATACAGCGACTGAACAAATATTTTGAGTTAAATTTTAGTGTAGCTTTTAAGTAATATGAAAGTCTACATCGTGTTAAAAGACCGCGATCAATGGTCTTAGAAACGTTAACGACTCCAATAACGTTTCCAAGAACATCTCTTTGGGTCCTTTTACACGCAGAATAATAATATGTCCATGTTTATATCTGTCAGTTTTTATTGGGTTATTTATTGTTCTTGGCAATCGCATCTACGATCTGTCGAAGTCAGTGTAAAAAAAGAATTAGCAATGCATATTATAAATTTGATGATCATTTAAATGGCGACAGTTTAGTTAAGTACTACATATGATAGAATGATTTTTGTAATTTTCTCTTTTTTCAATAAAGCATTTTAAAAACTAAGTAATTAAATATCCGAGTCTCCTGCGCTTGCAAAAGCTCAGGAAATGCAACCTTGACTGTAGCTATAAGTCGATATACAGTTTCATCATCATCATCAGCGCATACATGTCCACTGCTGGACATAGGCCTCTCCAATTGTACGCCACTGTGATCTGTTTTCGGTTTTACCTCAAAATATAGTTTGGATTTCCAGTTTCCCCCTACTGCCTTATTGATAGTGTTACAACACAGTTTTCTTCCGCAAAGATATTCAGGTTTAGGCCTATCCAATTAATATGTAGGTAGATAGGTTACACACCTACCTCGCATCTCTGTAATAGATGCACCTGTTAAATGCCACAGCCACCAGGGCGAAGATTAATTCATGTCAATGCGTTTGGCAATAGATTACCAAAGTATCTGGCAATGTTCCAGACCTTTACCAGGTCTCCTTGTCGTACACGTCCAATGTAAAGTTGAACTAAACGTTTATGCAATTTACGAAAAGGAAAAGCTGATGATGCTCATTGTGTTCTACGCATCAACGAAAGTGTCGATGTGTCACTAAAAATAGACACAACGCATTGGACCGCCGGCTTGGAAGATACTAGACATACAGACGCTGTTTAGGAAGTATTTAGATACTGTTTTTTTGGAAG
>SJJU01015670.1:0-10582 GCA_012932125.1 Conopomorpha cramerella
TGGTGTGCGCGCCACTGATGTATAGGTAACTTGTCTTTACGAAATATATGTGCCTACATATCTACTCACCCACCATACATAGGACCTTCGTCAGCCTATGTCGTGAGTACAAAAAAAAAGATCCAGCAATAACTCTATTACTAGGTCGGGTAGCCAAAATACAAAGGTAGGCAGTGTCTTTTTGCCTATATGGTGTGTACGCTACTGCGATACGGACATGATCATCATCACCCGTCTGTATTCATCTACTGCTGGACTTAAGCCTCCTTATCGTTGTGCCAAAGTTATAGCTGTTGGTTGCTCCTCATTCAGCCACTGCCATTATTAGTCTTCATAAGGTTTCGGTCCACTTAGTATTTGGACGTCTCACACCATGCTTACCTAAGCTCTGCCTACCCCTTTTTGGGATTAAGAGTGTGTAGGGTATATTTCTTCCGGAAAGGGATGGATAAAAAAAAATACAGTTCACGCCTTTTAATCCCAAGTCGGGTAGGCAGAGGCACTTGCTTAGCAAATGCCCACGGTTCACCAAGCGTATTTAACCCAACGTGACAGGGGGTGAGCCCATCGCCGTTATAGGGTTCACACATTGCGTCATGTGCGGGTTTCATCACGATGTTGTCCTTCACCGTAAGAGCGTTGCGTTGCGTACATAGGCTTTGAAAAAGAGTGCCATTGGTACACGTCTTGTAGCCGGACTCGAACCCGCGACCTCTCGGTTACAAGTCAAGTATCCGACCAACTGGACCATAGACGATCGTTAGGAATGAATAAATAAGAAGGTAAAGGTTAAAATTTGTATATTTGGTACTTCGTATAGGTTTTTTTTTAATATACACTTGAATCGATAAGTTAGTAAGTTGCATATCTTAAACTCTTAGATGATGGATTTAAAATTTCTGAATAATATTACATCGCTAAATAAAATTAAAATAAATAAATAGTTTTTTTTTTAATTTTTAAATATTACAAATACACGCTAGACAGATTATAAATTCAGTGTGTGAATAAATTCAGAGTAGGTAGGTTATTTTAATAAATTTATTGAACAATTCCAATAGTTTTATTTTTGGTTATAAATTCCTTATTATCTTCATAACTTTTAGTAATAAACTTAGTTTATGTTGAAGCTATGAAAGAGCTATTGTATTTATTTGTGTAAATACAATTTTACTTTCTATATAAGTAGTTTAATTTAAGTTGTTAACAAAAAAAATAAAATCTTTTTAACCTGGGTAATAAACATTTTTGTTGGTATTCAAACGGATAATTGTATAAGTATACAATGTTTGAAATAATAATAATATATAAAAAAACAATTTAACAATAAATTGTATATACACAAATAATAAACAGCAATAGTTTAAAACGAAACAGAGACTGTATTTATTATTTGCTTGGCAAAAATACTAATAATTTTTTTAAAAACTACACGAAAAATTCAGGGCCCGTTTCACAAAAGGGCCCAAAAATTTTTGGTCACTAAACATTGTCTTTTAGGACGCTAGCAAGTTACTAGGGCTCGAGCAACTCGCTAAGTCCTAATTATTATGATATTTTGTATAATTCACTATGATCACCTACATTGCATTAAAACATTTAACACTAAGTAATTTATTACAGTTATCTAGACGAAAAACATTATAATAAAGACTTTTTATTAAAACAATTAACAATATTGTTTAAATTAAATCCTCTGTGTAACGTAGAAAACATTTGTATGAAAAAACATTTTTTTGGTTTTGTTACATAATTAAATATATTAATGTAATATTTCTCATGACGTAGTTATGGACGACGCGGACTTTTATACACAATAAAATTGTCACGGTATCATTGTACCGTTTGTGACTTTAACCCTTAGCTGCATAGTGATGTAATAATACATCAGTATTTTTCCTCGAATTTTTTTTTCTAGTTGTCCCATCTACAGATTTTTTTTCTAAATTTATGTCAAAGGTACAACTAATACGTATGAACGCAGTTTTGACTTTAGACCACTTTTATTTTATTATTTTTTTCCCATGATGCAGGCCACATAATTTAAGAAGGATAGGGTTTTATTCAGACAAAAAAAAAACATGCAGTTAAGGGTTAAAATATAACGACGTGTATATAAAAATTAATAAGGTACTCGGACAATCACAATAACATTTGGAAGACTAACATCAAAATTTACAGAAATAATATCGTATTATTACAAAATATTGCTGTAACTAAATTTCTTTTTGTTAAGATAAGGATGGGATTTAAATGTTGTATATAATTACAATACTTCACGCCTTTTAATCCCAAAGCGGGGTAGGCAGAGGCACTTGCCCACGGTTTGACAGGGGGTGAGTCCATCGCCGTTATAGGGTTCGCACATCTTGTGGTGTGCGGGTTTCATCACGATGTGGTCCTTCACCGTACAAGCGTTGCGTTGCGAACATAGGCTCTGTAAAAGAGTCCCATTGGTACACGTCCAGTAGCCGGACTCGAACCCGCGTTGTATAAGTAATTTATTAATTAATTATTAGATAATTTAAAGATAAACTGTAAATTTTATCTTTAAATTATGAATATACTCACGGTAATTAAGCGACAAGAGAATGTAGCGGTTTGAAAAAGATAATGGCTCAGAATGAAAGAGGAATGTTTCGGTGGTTCAGATCCTGAAGAGGACTATTGATGTAAGAGATTTACATGGGTGATGTTAGGGGCCAGGTGAGTAATAGATCGCCGCAGATGGGCAAATGGCGGAAGGTAGCGTAAAAAGAACTCGAAAAGATGTTGAAATGTGCAAGTCAGAACTGTGGCAAATGGAGATTTGTTATCTGGGAGACTTCGCCAGTGCTTTCTGGATAATATTTTATATTTAAAATTATTATGAAAATATACCGCGGCCGACCCAGGCGGGACGACCTGGATCGACATCTACCGGGGTGGCAGAAGGTGGCCGGTCGCATAATAGAGAGCAGTGGGAGTCCTTGGGGGAGACCTTTGCCCAGTAATGGGATATAAATTGTAATTTTATTCCATTGTAATCTCTTGCGTATATTAAACGTTTAAACCGGGTATCACGGCGCGAAATTGTCGACCCCTGACGTCAGCTCGTGACCACGGCGCATGTAACTGTGTCGAAACGTCGAGCAAACAACGAAGGTAAGCTGAATGCTTATCTTTGGTAAATTTCCGCGCCGTAATACCCGGTAAAAAGTTTTAATACAATGTCAGTGCGCGTTTTCTTTTTCAATATTAATTCCCATTCTTATCTTAATAATAATGGTAGCATCAGTAAATTCATAAAAATACTTTACGATAAAACGGCATTTTACCAAATACATTTTATTAATTAAATTATCTATGTCTATGAAAAAAAAAAAAAACGAATTTATTAATTTTAATCTAAATAAGTACATACATTAGCTACTTACAATTTTTCTAGAGAGCGTAACATCAATTTAGAATTAAATTCTCGTTGTTAAGATACTTACAGTTAATTTTAAACCTGAGTTAGTATACTTATTAATAAATATTTAAACATATTTACAGTAAAAGTAGGTTGAAGATAAATCTATGTCAGTCGTAGTCACCGTAACGAAAAAATAAATACAATAAAATAAAAAACAAAGTCTACCCCCTAATCATAAGTTTTGTTTGCTTAAATATTAATTATTATTATTATTGCAAAAACTTTTTAACAGTTAATTTTAGGTACAGATTTATACAGACATTGGATGTAGAAAATCTATTCTAATACATAGGTTAGGTTTAAAAAAGTCGAGTTTTTAATAAAAGTTTTTTTTTACTTTCAATTGTCATTGTCATTGACAGTAATGACTGATATCAAATAGGAAGCTGTCAATTGTTTTTGCCTCTAACATTTTGGCGCGAAAACTGTTGAAAAAAAAATAAGTTGACAAAAAAATAATAATATTTTTAGGACAGCGAGCATAAAATATAACAATAATTCTATATTACGTAGGTATTTCCTTATCTATTAAAGAATTCACTAGCCCTGGTTTATTATTTAGTGACATTGATTAAACTAGAAATAGATTTTACACTTTTTTCTTTACGAAATAATTATAAAATATTGGTGTTATTTTTTTATTGAAGTTACAACGACTATGCTACAATTCTAATCTATGTACATTCACACGGATGATTTAAAATATTGCGACCAGCGCTTTAGTGAACATAAAAAATAGAAATACGCAAGAAATAAGTACTTAGACATTTTCAACTCTTTTTTTAATGATCTAGATCTGCCTGCATACATACTAACTCAATATTGTTCACCGGGTATATAGGCGCGAATATAATCAAAGACAAGCTCGAGTTTACCTTTGTTATTTTACTCGACGTTTCGACGCAGTTGCATGCGTCGTGCTCACGAGTAAGCTACACAGGTAAGCTCGAGCTTGTCTTTGGTTATATTCGATTACAATATATTGATTATATTCAACATAATACATTTATTTTCTCTGACAAGCATAAATGGGGAATTTGCTTTGACGTTTTTCTGACAGATTTTCGGGCGGAGAACTGTCATTACTGTCATACTTTCCTGACAAAGTTTGACAGTAATGACAGTTCTCACACAAAAAAGAAAACCAACATTAAAAAAAAAAAACACAAGAATAGACACTGAATGTGGTTGTGCTTCTCAGCCATGAGGAGACTCCGGTTCATCAAGAAACGGTTACCCGTGACGCTGCTCTTCCGCCGGCACTCAGTGAGAGAGGCAAACCGACACATTTTTTTTTTAGCAAATATTAAAAGAGTTGAAAATGTTTGTATACATATCGATGGTTTCCAGCCAAAAAGGCCTAAGCGACATTTTTTTTCCAAAATGAGTTGAGTATGCAGTTTGGATCGCCTTTTTTTTCTGCGTCGATTTGTCTAGGTTTCATACCTGTATGACGGTAGTTTGATGTCGCTTACGCGGTAGAGATTATGTGTTTTTCTCCCAAAACATTGCTTTATTTAAACTTTAAGCCACTCTCCTGTAAAATTACTTAAATGTCGCTTAGACCTTTTTGGCGGGAAGCCAAATGACAAATATATATTCAGAATTAAATAAACAGATATTGTTCACTACGATTTAGAATTGGTAGTTATGATCGTATTATTTATCTAGTGTGCATTCAATTATTATTGTAAGTAGTGCTTGATCGATAGGCACAGAGGCACAGTCAAAATTTTAGTTTTAAATTCTATACCCCTTAGGTAGTTATAAAAAAGGTTACCAATTTTTTTTTTCATCTGACACATACGAGAAATTTAATTGATCAGCAACTAACATAGTGTGTCGTAACAAAGAGGCAGACAGTAGTTGCTGGACAATTAAATTTCTGGTCAGTTCTTAGAGTAAAAACACACATTGCAACTAGGTATTTAACAGTTTTCCGGGTTTCAAGAACAATATTTTGCTATTGTGAAATTAATAAATTTTGAGATATCGCGTTGTTGCAGTAAATGAGCGGTATGTGTTGTATGTGTGTTGGAGAGACCTATGTCCAGCAGTGGACAAGTATGGGCTAATTATGATGATGATGATGATGTGTTGCAAGCATCGCACACAACGAAAAACAAAGAATATTTTGGCTGGGTCAGCGGAAAAGTGCGTCTTTATTTTCTGTGCTAATTGTTCTCTGATCTAAGTATAATGAGAAAATTGTGTAAAACAAATCAGCTAAAAAGGAAATATAACATGAAAGGTACAAGAAAAAGTTATTCCAGGGTCAACTAAGCCCACATTTTGGGGCCATTTACACCTGCAGAGCAGTGGCGTGCACTGGCTTTTACGACAAGGTAGGCAGTAATCCCCAAGGATTGACACCTGTGTATAGGTAACTTGTCTTTACGGAATATAGGTCTACTCTCTACTCATCCACAAAACACAGGACCTTTATTAGCCTATGTCGTGAGTACAACAAGAAAGGATCTAACAATAACTCTATTATTAGGTCGGGTAACCAAAATACTAAGGCAGACAGTGTCTTTTTGCCTATATGGTGGTGTGCACGCCACTGTATGCAGAGTAGTTTGAGTTAGCAAGAAAAAGCTCGCGCTTATTTCAAAAGCTTCTATCTCTGCATCGCTGGACGAAGCTAATTAGCTTTGAAGTTGGAGATAATGTAATATGTAGTTCCGTAAACAAAAGCTCTTGGGCATTATATCTTAAGTTTCGGGAAACTGCCGCACAGAAATAAGTTGCAATTGTGTTCTTATTATTAAACAGTGTTGCTGTCCTTTTCTTACGCTTCATTCTAAAGCAAGTGAGAGCAACAGTGCTTATTTTTTTTTAAAGTTAAAAGTTTAAGTTTTAGTTTTTTAAGTTTAAAACCTGTATGGGATACTCAATATGTTATATGTATGGTAGGTTCGTATACTTACTAAACATATAATATAAATAATAAATTTTGAAAGAAAACTGAATAAAAATATTTAAATAAATATAAACAAAATTTAAATAGGTATATATATAACAAATAACTGTATAACGAATATAATGTATCTGAAACTTTAGAAAAAAAAATTATTTGACTAAAAATTATGAAATTCTTTACATTTAATATCCCATACACAGCCATTTTTTTAAAATTAAATATTTACATCGCGTCTTTACAATACTCATCGTGAACATGTAGAATGAAAAGTGACAGTAATGAAATTTATTAAACATATTTTTTATTTTATATTTTTTTTTGTCAATTTTATTAAAAAAATTTGGGATTTGTGTGATGATTCATTATGAGGTGGGACGATATTAATTTGTGGTACAAATGCAAAATAGTTAAAATAACACTACTTATTATAGTTATACTTAATATTTCTAATATTTTTGTACGTGGTATAAGCGCATGAGTTTTTTCTGCAAGGGAATCAGTATTTTTACTTGATATTTGTAAAAAGTTATACAGACAACACATCTGCGTATATATTATTTTTCATTGAAATATTTTTATTATTATTATTTACTATTTACGTAAACATGACAAGACAACACGTTGCGATTTGTTAAAATAACATAATCTTCTATATATAAAAGAAAGTCGTGTTAGTTACTCTATTTATAACTCATGAACGGCTGAACAGATTTGGTTGAAAATTGGTGTGGAGGTAGCTTAAAACCGGGAGACGGACATAGGATACTTTTTACCCCGATCCTGTTGGTCGCGTCGCTATATAGAGGGTGTTATAGTTTGTATGAAATACTGAAACTACGCGAATGAAATCGCGGGGGTCCATTAGTATTATATAAAAATTTATTGATGTTCGTTAGTCTCGCTAAAACTGGAGATCGGTTGGATGGAACGATTTGGCTAATTTTGGTCTTGAATTACACGTGCAAGTCCAGCGAAGGTTTCAAGGTGAACAATACACGAAGTACAAATCCTCCTATGGCAAATGAAATGTTTGGCGGGACAGCTTCAATAATGACTGCTTGAAGTTAGCCATTTCGTTGACATTTATCCCCCGTAATACAGCTAGCGCCATCTGTCGTAACTAAAAGAAACAAGGGCCCTGAAAATTCCCCATTGCTTTTCCATTAGACATTAACAAAATACTCGAGTATTCCGAACATGTTCTCGATTCGAAATCTTTATTTTATTCTTTAGATAAGGTTTCTATTGAGTCTGTTTGTTGCACGCTTAGCGTAAAAATATTAAATTATTTTTAAACGGAAAATAATACTTTTACTGTTCATTACCTTGAATGATACACTTGACATACTTTGATTTTATATTTGTATGTCTCTCTTTTAGTAAGTCAACAGAGAAGGATAGAAGTACAAAATGACAGCCTGCCAAGTATATTATAAAAGCTAATAAAATATATTATGTGAACAAAACTCGGTACATGCTAAAAAAACTAATGTATGTAGGTATCATAATGGCGACACAATAATGAAAAATTATCGAGCTGTAGTTCCAAAATCTACCACTGGATGGCGTTAGAATAGGAAGCAGTATTTTTTTTCTTTGATAGGGCATCGCTGAACTGTCAGTGTGTTGTCAAGTTTCCCATTAGTAGGTTACGTTAGAATATTTCATTTTAATAATAATTTTTTAAATAATCAACCCGTCATTTTTTGTCTTTTTACAAATTCACAGTAAAATAATACGTGTTCCCTTGCATTTCATAAGTTCTCAGTTTTTTTTTTTATAAATTATAATAATGCTAAAATGTAAAAACACTACAATCGATTAAATAGGGATTAAAATTGCGTTTTTTAAATAGGTACCTATATACATACTACTATAGTTCAAATCCGTTAGTGTTTTGCAGTTTATTTTCGTTACATAACTATAATTAAATCTAAATTATTGTAATTAGGTAATTTTACGATTGAAATGGTATATTAATAATTTTATATAAGGATCATCCAATTGGACTCTAAGTTTTATTTTCACCATTTGTTTTCTGAAGTAGGTTTTATATAACACTTTCGGGGACACATTTCGACCGAAGTGTTAACAATAAAACTTCTCACGTTTTTATTTGAGTGTCGACGTATGTGTTAATAAGCCAAAGGTTGGAGCAATAAGAAAACGTTCGTTCGTTTCGTGTCGAAACATTTCGTTTTCAGCAAAATCCACTAACAACATTATGCGGCGCTGTCTGGCGCTGGTCTGACGTCTTTAAATGAACGAATAGATACAAAACGATCGATCGTTTCGTGTCGATCCATGTCGTTTTCAGCAACATCCACTAACAGCAGCTAGCGGTGCATTGTCGTAGTTTGTCTGACGTCATTCAAATAAACGAATAGATATAAAACGATCGATCGTTTCCTGTCAATCCATATCGTTTTCAGCAACATCCACTAACAGCAGCTTGCGGCGCTGTACCGTGATTGGTCTGACGTCATTAAAACAAACGAATAGATACAAAACGATCGATCGTTTCGTGTCGATCCATATTGTTTTCTGCAAAATCCACTAACAGCAGCTTGCGGTGTTGTGCCTTTATTCGTCTGACGTCATTAAAACGAACAAATCGACACAAAACGATCGATCGTTTTCTTAGTGTTCTAATCACAATGACTTAGTTCTACTAAACACATGATATTGGCTGGATAGTAAATCATGATTATTAAATGTACTTCAGAAATCAAATGGTGAAGTTAGCCATTCAACATTTGAAAATAACTTTATAAAAATTGGAATCTAATTTCATTATATTAAAATCGGCTATTATTTTATCAAATGTAACTCTATGTAGGTATCATTATTTTTCACTCATACTCACGAAGATGGTTATTTACCACAAAAATACACAAATATTAAAAGCAAGGGTATTTTAAAAGTATCAAATCTTATGTGGGACAGTCACAAAGCTTTGTACAATCCGCCAATAAAACTGGTCTATAACCTTTCATGAGCTCCTTAACATCAGGCAGGATGGTGGTCAAATGCTTGTTCAATGCAACTTTGTAAACAAGTATACCAGGGGAAAAGATTTTCTAATGCCTAGTGACAAGAAAGAATATTTTTATTCCGGGATATTCCCACCCAAGCGTCTGTGGTCCAGTTGGTCGGATACTTGACTTGTAACCGGAAGGTTCGGGTTCGAGTCCGGCTACTGGACGTGTACCAATGGGACTCTTTTTCAGAGCCTATGTACGCAACGCAACGCTCGTACGGTGAAGGACAACATCGTGATGAAACCCGCACACTTCAAGGTGTGTGAACCCTATAACGGCGATGGGCTCACCCCCTGTCACGTTGGGTTAAATACGCTTGGTGAACTGTAGGTATTTGCTTTAGCAAGTGCCTCTGCCTACCCCGCTTTGGGATTAAAAAGATGTGAAGTGTATTTTAATTTATTTATTTTTTTAATTCCCACCACTGTGATTCCTGTTAGAGCCAGGATCTACAGCGGCATCCAGAATAGACAAGAGCTCAATCAGTGACGACTAGGCTAGATCCCGGGGAGGCCTAGCCTACTGTCTTGGATCCCACATAGATATTAAACTAAAGACGGTATAGACATAAGAGGAAAAAATATATATATGCGCTGCATTGCAATGCATATATATGTTTTTTTCACTTCCCTAATCTAAATAGTGGGAGACAGTATTATTACAAACGAGGCACAAATTGTCGTTCGAGAGAGCGCCACGGGTGAATGCGGAGGACCTAGCGGGGCTGACGTTCTAACCTACTGCTAAGGCCCTAAAGCTATTAGCTATTAGAAAGAAAATACCTTCTTGTCTAATGATATTCATGCAAATTTCAACCTTTTTGTCGAAGACTATTTTACCCTTTTGACCTTACTTGGAGCCGTACCTGCGTGATATTGTAATGTGTGGATTGTATTTAGTAAGTTTTTCGATCGTCAAAGTGATCTATCTGTTTTGTTTACTTTCTGTGTCTCTAAAAAATCAATCAGGTAGAGTTGTTGTATTGTAAAATAAAGTTTAAAAATAAATACACTTCACGCCTTTTAATGCCAAAGTCTACCCCGCAGAAGCACTTGCTAAGCAAATGCTCACGGTTCACCAAGCGTATTTAACCCAACGTGACAGGGGGTAAGCCCATCGCCGTTATAGGGTTCACACAACTTGTGGTGTGCGGGTTTCATCACG
>SJJU01015676.1:0-12753 GCA_012932125.1 Conopomorpha cramerella
GAAAAAGAGTCCCATTGGTACACGTCTAGTAGCCGGACTCGAACCCGGGACCTCCCGGTTACAAGTCAAGTGTCCGACCAACTGGACCACAGACGCTCACACTGGACCACAGACGCTCGACGCTTGTTTGTTTATTTAAGTATTTATTAAAAATAAAATTATTTATTAGGGCCACCATCAATTATGCCTACGGCACACCAAAAGCGGGTCGTGCGCGGCGCGGGAGCAGCGCGGACCCGCGCTGTTTGTAATTCAGGGAAATGTATGAAGCACGAGACACCAAAAATGCAGCGCGGACCCGCGCTGCTCCTGTCGCTACAGATCGAGCGCGGCAGCAGCGCGGGTCATCGGCGCTGTATTACTATGACAAGTAGGGCGGCATCGCAGCGGGTCCGCTTTGTCGCTTCTGTATTTTATTACATGCGCTTATGCATGCCACACCGAAAGCAGTTTGAGCGCGGACCTGTGCTGATCCCTGCTTTTGGTGTGACGGGTGCCGCACTGCTCCGCGCACGCTCCGCGTACGACCCGCGCACGACCCGCGTTTGGTGTGCCCAAGGCTTTACACACCTAAACTAGTTAAGAATATCAATATGGGCCTCCAGTTATAAGTTGAGCTCAAGCCTAAATAAACTCCAGGTCCTATCGTCGGTTCCTACAAAATGTCAGGAAGAAGGCAGCTGATGTATTCTATTTACATCCCAGATCAACATGTGATAAGAATATTATAAGCTAATGGACTTACCTGGATGAAGAGTTGGCTATTGACCGCGGAGGAGCGGCCGGTTTATGCAGCTGTCGAGGATTCAAGGATACCTTCAGCTCACTTATAATCGCATCGCGGTATGTAACCTGTAAGATTTCCATTTTTTCCATTAAGGGTTATAATCAAACAAAGGCCACTATATTGCCACTTGACCAACACATACTTTGAACCTTATTGAATGTCTTCACTGAAATTATCTAAAGATATCAGAGAAGTTATCACAGAGTAATCACATAAGGTTAGAACACTACAGGACACATACTTAAACAGTAAACAAGAATTTCGCATTGTACGTAAAAGCTAGATCTTATGATAAATATCACCGGGGTTTATGGGATGGAGTCAGTAATAATTAGAATAACAAACTTCAACAGAGTCTAAAATCCATCAGAAAACAACGAACCATGTCTTATTAAGGGTTAAGAAACTATTTCAGAAATGAAGTAAGGACAGTAGTACAGACTACGTACGCGGGATATTATGAAACATTCAAATACGCACAATACTCAAAATACCCTTATCTGCATTATTTGTACAATAAGCGTATATACAATAGCAAGAATTATACAAAAGTAGCTGTACCCCGGCGTCCCCCGGCACTTTCAGTCGTACATTCCGTTCCCTTAGGACTTTGGCGATAAATTGTAGCATCGATATGTTATTCCGATGTATATTATTGTAATTGAGGAGGTTAGAATCAAAAGGTATGAATATGTTTTTTCCCCCAAGGAAATTTCGTTATTCTAAAATATGTAACTTCATTACCAACTACAATTCTTCATTTTTCTTTTTTTCATTCAGGAATGGATACTTTTCGTTTTTCTTCTGATAGAGCAAGAGTAGTAAGTTTTCATGCTTTTTTACTAAAATTTGGTTACACCTATACATTTTACTAACCTCCTCAATTAAGTTCACAAAACTTGATACCACGAAACGTTGCTGAGAAGACAGTTAAGAGAATCCATGTCCAATTTTTTGCATAACCTACAATTATACTTATGTATGTACACAACTAACCCTCTCTTTGACAGCAATATCGTGTGCGTTGAGCAAAAAGTCAACGATGGCCACTACCAGTCCCACCAGGCCGCCGACTCCAAGCATCAGGAATAGACCGCTGACACTTTCAATGCCCAGACTGTTGGACTCTTTCTCAGGTTCCTGGAATTCATATAACAGTTTTTTTAACTCAGACATTAAAGAAAAATAAAGAATGGGCTGACTGCATTTCATTTTTCTTTGCCCAGTTCTCTAGAAATTGTGGAACCAATTATAAAAAATCTGTGGGTGCTAGTATTTTTATCGTCTATTTAAAGGATTAAAAATCGTCTCCCAATACACAAAGGATGCAAAATTAGGGCTTTTATAGCCAATGAAAGGTTCTTAAAATTAATTTGACACATAGAACTTAACAAATAAATTACTTACAACCGTAGACATTTATATTGAAAATCCTTGATAATTATGCATTACTCACCGGGCATTCTACAGCATTTTTCTCCCACCACTTTTTCTTTAGAGCATCCAACTCGCCATTTTCTTGTAGAGACAGTATGGCTACGTCAATACTATGCTTTAGTACCGAATCTGAAAGCATTAGAAATGTTTTCAGAAACCTCTCATACTAGTAGCTGAAAATTTTTAAAAGCGCGGTTTAAGTACCTGGACGACCGAGCTTCGCTCGAAGTAAAAAAATCGATTATTTTCCTTCGATTTTTTCATAACCCCATCTCTAGTTACTTCAAAACCAAAACATCCCCCGCACCATCCTACGTATAGCATAGTATTACTACTCGGCAATAGATGTCAGTAAGAGTCGTATTAACAATTTGAGCAATTTTTCATGCCGAAAACACGGTTGGAAAGATGTTTTCTAAAAATTAAACCTAGCTAGATCGATTTATCGCCCCCAAATCCCTCTACATACCAAATTTCATGAAAATCGGTGCAGCCGTTTCCGAGATTTCAATTATATACATATATATATATACAAGAATTGCTCGTTTAAAGATAAAGATAACGAAACGGATGAACATACTTTTTGGCAGCGCGATTCCATATTCTTTCGAATCAAGATTTCCTCCGAACTGTTGCAAATCGCATTTTCTCTTCGTGTGATATTCAATCCAAGTGGATTCCATAAAGAAAATGTAGTTTCCTTTACTAGAGTTAACTCTTTCGACGCCTTCAGAATTTTTGTTTGTGAAAACAGTAGGCTTTGTCGACTGCATCACTTCCCATATCTTGGAGAAAGTGGTATCGTTAGAGTTTTTGAAGAACTTGTACGTTGAAGAGTTTATCAGAGTGCCGTATGAGACCTTCGTTTGAGAAGCGAGTTCTTTTATGGATTTGATGTCGTTACTTCGGCGACCTTCGCTGAGCACCGTCGACATGTTGGCAGTATAAGAAGAAGTGATGATGAGTGCGAAGAACCACCAAATTCCGGTGATCCACCGGGAACCTGCGGCCCTGAAGTAATTAAGAAATAAATAATATTTATTTTAGTTTCTTAAATAAGTAGTTACCAAAGACAAACATTAAAGAAATAGGAACTTGCAAAGTTACCGAATCTTAAATCTTATTTAACCAGAGGCGGTAACTTGGACACCAATCTTTGCGACACTCACGCGTAATTACCTACTAATAAAGGATCATTGATACATTTGCTTCAAACATACTACTGTATCTAAATAAATACCTTGGTAATATATCACAGCCTTGTGTCATGATAGAGCCCATAGTAAGCCACATGCAATTGTAGAAGGTCCAAATATTTTGTAAGTTCTCTGGATTCTGATTGCATGGATGAGGGTTCACCCAATCTCCTTGACTCATGCTGAAAAGACATAATTTTGAAATTGGGGATCCCTTTAACAATACTTGATATTAATACTGAACTCTCAAACGAACTACAACCACAACTACAAACGCACAAATTTCTCAAACGTACTACAACCGCAACTACAAACTCACAAATTTCTCAAACGTACTACAAACGCATGACGCTCGTATATGTAACAAGCTTTTATTATGTTTTTTTTAAATCTTTTTTTATGACTATGAACAAGAGTTTGACTACCATCCTGCCTGATGTTAAGCAGCGATGTGGTCTACGATGGAGCACACTTGTTCATTAGGTACCTATTCACCCGCGACTTAAAGACCTTCAGACTATGAATATGTGTACTACCAATTTTGTTCTAATAATAATATTTAAATTGTATTCAGACTAGAATAATACTTTTCCAACAACCGATCTTACCCCACGAAATCAAAAATATCTTATTAAACATTGACATGTCGTTACTCATACATTACTGATAGCGTAATAAAATAAATGAATATGTAGTTTAGAAAGAAAACATACCGAGCACTGATCAGCAGTATGAACGAGACCACAACGTAGACGATAGACAAGTACATCCAGACTTCGAAAGACAGTGGCTCTAAAAACGAGAACATTCTCGGTGGGTCTATAGGAGGCTCTTTCTTCAGCATACTTATTCCGAGACTCATGAACGGTGTTGAGAAATCGATGACAGATGATCTCTCTGACGTTATTGTTAAATCTCCAACAGCTAAGTCTGCATTCTGCAACAATTGTGTACTAAAATAAATCTCAAAGTCATGTGTCATAATAACGGAAACTACACAATTTACGCCTTTTAATCCCAAAGCGGGTTAGGCAGAGACACGTGCTAAGTAAATGGCCACGGTTCATGGTTCACCAAGTGTATTCAAGTCCACGTGACAGGGGGTGAGTAACTGTAACTCGAGCTTTATAATCCCAAATCTGGATAATAAAAGGCACAATAACACGCTAATCACAGTGCATCGCAAGTGTAATACACCATTTTATTCACACTTTACAGAGTATCACAGTCACAGTACGTTTTTCCTTCGCTGTAAAATCGTAGTTTGAGAATATTAATTCCTTTTGTCCACACTGACACTGCGATCCCCATTAAGATGCTTACGTCCATTCTACAAGGATCTCCCAAAGTATAAAAAAATTACAGGTGTAATAATAATCCTCATGAACGTATTTTCTAAAATCCGCATGGCCGATATTCGTGAATATGGAAATAATCACATTTTTAAATTCACCCTGAGTTCGAACTTATCGAACACAAGCTGACCCGGCAAACGTTGTTTTACCAATATACGTTAATAACAGTGTTTCTCTACTATTATATGCATGTATTATACATATAAACCTTCCTCAAAAATCACTCTATCCATTAAAGAAAACCGCATCAACATCCGTTATCTAGTTTTAAAGAAGAAGACAAACAGACAGACAGCGGAAAGCGACTTTGTTTTATACTATGTATTGATAACGAAATCAGAAAAAAGTAACACACATTAGTTATAGTAGTATACTTACGTGTTCAATAACTTCACCAACTAAACCAGTCCACTTATTAGTACCGGCTATAGGATTACCATTATCGTTGTCAGCTACTTTATATATTTTATAGGCTCTCTTATCGTTAAGCTTTTCTTCCATGTACTTGAATATCTTCTCGACCAAATCTGGTGAGTAGCCTTCGTAAGTTTGTTCACCATTTTCAATAGGACCTTCTTGGCAGTAAGGATCTTCTATTCTTACTGCTACCTACAATACACAATGGCTTGTATATTATTTTCAGAAAGATCGTTTTAAACTCTCGCAGCTACATTCATTGCCATTTAAGATACAAGAAACATTGACAGCAGGCGAGTAAAGTAGCTCTTAACTTTAAAATGTGGCTGCTGTTTCAGCAGCAAGGGTTACTTTCTTTTCTATTTTACTTAAAATTATATGAACGTATTCTACAATAAAACACTGATTTGATGTAACAAACTACACTTTTTTTATCTTTAAAGTTTACTTCTGACCAGATAAGAATGCAACTTTTATAAAGTTTTGTAAAATGGGTCGTATTCATTTGAGCAAGCAGAGTGGTACAAGATTAATGCGCTAATGGGTTGACAGCCATTGATACACATGGGGAAAATTATAGAGTTTGAATCTATCTCGTAATTCACGCCTTCCACCATTACATAACTTTAAAAGATTAACCTTTTCACCGCCAATGTCTTATAAATCAGGCACATTAGACAAGTGATTTTGAAGTTTCTGATTAGCAGAGCAGACTTCAAAATCATAAAAACCAAAATTATCTTCCGGCGGTCAAAAGGTTAAACCGGGTATTATGGCGCGAAATCAGATCACAGTTGCGTGCAATTGGAGCTATATTTGCTGTTTGCTCGACGTTTCAACACAGTTCGACGCGTTCAGTTAGCTTGTGACCGCGGCGCAAGTACCAATGCACATTGAGCGTTTCTTTCAAATATTTCATTACATACCTTAATTATATTGTCATCAGAATTTGCTCCAGATCTATCCATAACATTTTTCTCTTCTATGATTTTATCTAACGTGGACTCCCAGTAACCAGCATGTACCAGTTCATTTTGAATGTTCAATTTGGAATAGTGAAGCCTGAATTTGGTCCTTTTACCGTCTTCATCAAACTCAACGTGTCCAGTAAATCCGTGAAGGGATGTCTGAAACATAAAATTATTATTTTTATATTATGTAGCGTCTGTGGTCCAGTTGGTCGGATACTCGACTTGTAACCGGGAGGTCGCGGGTTCGAGTCCGGCTACTGGACGTGTACCAATGGGACTCTTTTCAGAGCCTATGTACGCAACGCAACGCTCGTACGGTGAAGGACAACAACGTGATGAAACCCGTACACCACAAGGTGTGTGAACCCTATAACGGCGATGGGCTCACCCCCTATCACGTTGGGTTAAATACGCTCGGTGAACCGTGGGCATTTGCTGTAGCAAGTGTCTCTGCCTACCCCGCTTTGGGATTAAAAGGCGTGAAGTGTATTTTATTTTTTATATTAATACTATTCAAGAAAGTAATAAATGTCATATTTCAAATGCAATGCAATTTTACCTTAATCAAAGCCTGTCTCAGATGCTCTCCCAAAGGCCAGGCCTTCTCTTTGTACTCAGCACTTTGGCTGGCAAAGCAAAGGGGTGGCGGTGACGGTATCGTGCTGGGTGTGATATTCTGGTCTCTCCATTCAGTCGTGTTCTGCATCACAAGTATAGACCTCTCCAGGTGGTCTAGAGCGTCAGCTGTGAGAGCGGTATCCAGCTGTCGGGTTTCAAAGCTTATTTTTTATATTTAACCTTAAAATTTAAGGTGATATGTATTTAATAAATTATTCCTCTTATTTTATTTTTACTTTTTATTTTGATTCACAAACAACAATACAACTGAATAAAACTTAGAAAAACTATAAAATAAATAACAGTTTGAGTATATGTATTGTCAACACCATGAACCGCTAATTACATAAACTGTTTAAATTTATATATTAAAACAAAACTCTTACTTATATTATAAACTATAAGAATGAACACTGTCTCCAGCAAGGAGTAACTATATAAAACGAGAGGAACTTTTTTAAATCTTAGAGGCGACTAGTATATAATGGTTGAAGTCGGTTCTTCTTTACTATAATACGTATTCGGTCTTTACTATAATATATTGTTTGCGGTACTAACCAATATATTACTGGGATCCATCTGAAAGTCACTCCAGCGCGCTTCCTGCGGTACTGTGAGGTGGAGAGTAGATACGTTTGACATCAACTTGGGTACTTTTGAGAAATTGAATGTGTAGGCGTCCAGGTTGGTAAGGATGAAACTCTGAAACAATAGTTTTCCTTATCTTTAAATGTCGGAGTACTATCTCTTCGACAGGAAATTTTTAGCTTTTTATAATCAGGAATTTTCTACGATTTTTCAGACAGGATCTCCTGTCCACAAACGATATTATTTGCCCTTTAACCCTTAGCTGCATAGTGATAAAATACTACATCAGTATAATTTTCCTCGAATTTTTTTTCTAGCCGTCCCATGTACAGATTTTGCATTCTAAATTATAGTCAAAGGTACAACTAATACGTATGAACGCAGTTTTAACTTTAGACCACTTTTAATTTTTTATTTTTCTTTTCCCATGAGCTGGCCACATAATTTAAGAAGGATAGGTTTTTATTCAGACAAAAAAATCATGCAATCAAGGGTTAACTTTTTATACTCGTCTCAGCTGAACCAGGAATCAACTCTTAGACACTTGTTGTTGTCAACTCTTGACACACGCACTCTGTTCACGGGCCAACAATCAGTCTACAACAGTTTCAGAGCCGATCACGTTATATCTTTGGAGGTAGCTACGCATTAAAATTTACTGTGCAATACCCTTGACTACAGCTTTTAGAAATAAAAAACTTGAGTATTCTATTCAGATTTAATATAGACGACAATTTTGCAAAGGTAGTCTGGGAGTTTTCATTCATTTCTGCCCACGACAAAGCCCCTTTTCAAACAGACGTAGCTTCTTGACGTTTATCAAGTGTTGTTACAATGTTCTTAATTAATTTTATGTAGCTAAGTAGGTAACAATGTAACTGTTTAATTAAATATTCACTAACTTCTATTGAGCAATTTTCCTTGACGTTAATTTGACAGATATGATTCATGTTTCGGCCATTAATGTTATATATTTTTTGTATGAAAATTTTGACAATAATTAATAACAGAAATACGAACTTGTCGATGTATCTCTTAAATAAACGTCATTTAAGCTTCGAAATATCAATGATAGATAGATTTCCTCAGCCTTAAAAATGTTAGTTAGTTAGTCTCTCAATCAAAAGTTTAAAAAAAGCCTCTGAAGACTAATAAAAAATATTTAGAACTAGAAAACAACAGGCTGTTTTTTTCATCAAGGTAATAAACTGTACCTATACAACGTTAACGAAACTCGGGAAAGAGACACTCGGCAAATTATATCAAATTATATCAAAAATATTCCTTAAAATCCCTGTCAAGTACGAAAAAAAAATTCACCCCTTCATACTTACTGATCAGCCGCTTGCCGCTTCATATGACGTATCCCCAGCCCAACTTTTCCCATCATGGGGGTCGTAAGAGGCGACCGAGGGAGCTCTCCAGAGAACGGGCAGCAGCTCTCTCTGTGAGTTAAACCACAACACCACTGCGATCGCCAACCCGCCTGCCAAGCGTGGCGATTACTGGAATTTCACCCCAAATGACGGATCTCATTGGGGGAGGCCCTCGTCCAGCAGTGGGCGTTATGTGGCTGATGATGATGACGTATTCACTTGGAATCATGGGCTGAGTGAGTTTTTCGCGTTTCCCTAACATTGTAATTCACATAGAAAAGTTAGTAACCTGGTAAACAGTAGATTCCTCCACAGCAACAATTTCGTTGATATACTTCTCAATGTTCTTCAGCTCACAATCAATGACGTGGTGGCTCATGCGGGCGACCTTGAACACGTCCTTGAACGTCTCCCGATTGTCACCGTCGGGATCCAATTTCCTGTAGAGAATCTGGGGCGCGTCGTGAGGCCACGTGTTTATTATCTCTTGTACTCGGAGGAAGCCTGAACGAACAAATTGGTCAAAAGTTAATCAAAGTCAAGGAAAACCAGTACTACCTTTGGTGTGTTTAGATCAGTGGCGTGCACACCATATAAGCAAAAAGACACTGCCTACCTTAGTATCTTGGTTACCCGACCTAATAATATAATTATTGCTACTTAGATCTTTTTTTGTTGTACTCACGATTTAGGCTAACAAAGGTCCTGTTTTTTGTGGGTGAGTAGATATGTAGGTACCTGTATTCCGTAAAGACAAGTTACCTATACATATGTGTCAATCCATGGGGATTACTGCCTACCTTGTCATAAAAGCCAGTGCACGCCACTGGTTTAGATTATATGCATAGTTTAAGCATCCATGGGCCGTGTGGACTGGACCACATCAATCTAAACACGTCGCTGCAATTTCCTACACAAACTGGACTCAGCTTTGGTTTAGCCTACGCTTTATATCTCATAATTTTTCGCTTTAGGTTTTCTAAGGTTATAAACGTTATACTCAGACGACATGGTTATTTCTTTAGAGAGACCAATTTCTACGTAGTGTCTCGTAATACCCGAAACACCTGTCAGCAAATATTTTCAGGTGTGAGTATGGTTTTCTAAGGTTTTTTTTTACTCCATAATTGAACTTGAATATTAAAACATCAAGGTATACTGTGTGTAAAAGAACCCCGAGGAATGGTCATCATCATGCAAAAGTTGTTCATATTGATAACGTTTCTAAGACCATTCCTTGGGGTCCTTTTACACTCTGTACGGTTGGAGCGTAGATCTTTAGGAGGGGAAAAAATCTGAATGTCTCTAATCCTGTGACAAGAAAGAACAGTGGCATATTATATAATGTCGTCACTCATAACGCTTAAAACATTATGTAGTACATACATACACTTCACGCCTGTCTCCCAGAGGGGTAGGCAGAGACTACAGATCTCCATTTGTCACGGTCCTGACAGCCCTTTCGCTTCATCTACATTCATACATCTTTTCATACGTGACCTCCGGCTTCGAGTACTTTTCACGCCACCTATTATGTAGTCATCGGAAAAAAAATGTGAACAAATGAAAATGTCCTTGTTTGTACAGCATACTTAGAAAAGGGAAATGTTCACTTACTATCATCATTTTCGTACAAAATGGTGAACTTATCCCATTTCAAATGATTGATCAAAGTCGCGTAAGCCTTGGAGATATGCTCGTGTGACGGGTGGTAGGAGAATGAGAAGAGATCACTAGCCAGTGTGGGTGGTAATTTCCAACTGGTGGATAGGTGGCAGATCTGAAAAAAAAAAAACTTTCATTTGCATCATGAGGAAATAATTCCTTTGAATCAATGATATTGGAAATCTCCTTATTAGTACGGTCGGCCAAGAAAATGGTCTATTAGTTTTGACACTTCCTGTGTAACTAAAACATCAATAAGATAGAGTTGGTATATTGTGACACGTGAACAATGAACCTTAATGTCTAATGACATTCGTATGAGTTTCAACCTTAGGGTGGTAGAGCAGATTCTTGGCCGACTGTACCTAGGTATACTATCTATAGTTCACCTGAGAAATTGATGTGATGTTGATTATTATATTTGCTTTATATATTATATATTTTAATATGCACTGTATGTGTAATATGTTTGAATTCTGAATTGTTGTATGTCTATGTCTTCAATGTTAATGTTATTATCAAACTTGAGACTAATAAATACAATCGTAATTTCAAAACAATCAGTAGTAGAAAACATTGTACAAAATTCCAATATAGGTCGTTCTAACACTATCAATAGCCGGGTATCGATCGTTATTTTTTTTTAATAGGAATCAAGATGAAAGTATTATAGGTATTATGTTATATATTGAGTATATTGTTTAACGGGTATAACGTCCACTCGTGACCACGACGCATGTAACTGCGTCGAAACGTCGAGTAAAACAACATAAGGTACGCTCGAGCTTGTCTTTGATTACATTCGCCGCCGATATACCGGGGTAAACAATATTGAGTTAGATGAAAGTGGTGTAAAATATGTTAGATATGAAGGTAAGTAACTCAATTACACTCAGTTTATTGCAGAGCTGGCAGGTGGTGTCGCAGATGCCGTCTGTTGGTCGTGGATCTATAATTGCCATTACTCCGGAATCATTTGTACTCGTTCTGCTGCAAACTAAACAATAACTTTAAATTAAAAAAAAAGAAAGAACCGACTCCAAACTGTAAAATACTAAAAATTAAAAAAAAAACTTGTTCTTGAGATGCCATTGTCGAAACTGAATCAAATTTAAATAAAAAATCTGTTCACAGCATAATACGAATCAATAAAAAAATTAATACAATAATAAAATCGTCTTAAGCATCTCATCCATATTCTTTAAGTAGGTTAAAATGAAAAGAGCGTCTGAAGTCCAGTTGATCGGATACTTGACTTGTAACCGGGAGGTCGCGGGTTCGAGTTAGGCTACTGGACGTGTACCAATGGGAATTTTTCAGAGCCTATGTACGCAACGCAAGGCTCGCACGGTGAAGTACAACATCGTGATGAAACCCGCACACTACAAGGTGTGTGAACCCTATAACGGCGATGGGCTCACCCCCTGTCTCGTTGGGTTAAATACGCTTGGTGAACCATGGGCATTTGCTTATTAAGCAAGTGCCTCCGCCTACCCCGCTTTGGGATTAAAAGGCGTGAAGTGTATTTTTTTTTTTAAATGAAAAGTAATGTGTTACAAATTCATTTTAAATCTCTCGAGCATAATCCCTCATGGAGTGGATACATTATGGCCGTTAGATTGAATGGTAACTTCTGCATTGCTATTGCATTTATTTAGGCGTTGCGATAGCATTGTATTCTTTACCTCTATATTTCCTTTTGATGCAGAGCTATCCAGGTGAAGGTATTCGTTTGAGAGAAGTAATGAATTTCTTTTTGAGTTATAATATTTAAGCAATTTAAGGAATTCCACCTATTAATTAAGAACAGTGCAAATATGTCCAAAAAATATGGAGGGTGCAAATATGTCAATATGGGAAGCAGATTAATATAGATTTAGATATTCAGTTTGACACTTAAATATCACAATTCATTGTTCTCATTTAAGCGCAAAATGTTCAGCCTTCTTTTAGATAAACAATGTCTTCGCTCGGCCTGATACCATAGCTCCCTAAGACAGTTATATTATGACTATGTACATTCTTTATTTTTATTTTTTATTATTTGTAAACATTACTGATAAACTCCTTATACCTTCCCTTAATTCTAGATATTTTTTTTTTTCTTTTTTAGTTTTGTTTTGTGATGTGTATTACTAATAACTACCTTAACAGCTGCATGTACATTTTGACCACATGAAATAGTGATGGTTGCGCCATTCTGTCATCTCTTGGGTGTCCATAGAATATCAGCGTCGCAGGTAACTGTGACATTAAGCTGAGTAGAAACCTAATACAGAAGCACGGCACACAGTATAATACTCATATCCTATTGTTATTCTATTTGTTGTTATGTTTCATTGT